>VCRD01000339.1:85253-105675 GCA_006783055.1 Trinorchestia longiramus | reverse complement strand
ATAGGAGTGAGGTGGCTAAGACATAGGAGTGAGGTGGCTAAGACATAAGAGTGAGGTGGCTAAGACATAGGAGTGAGGTGGCTAAGACATAAGAGTGAAGTGGATAAGACATAAGAGTGAGGTGGCTAAGACATAAGAGTGAGGTGACTAAGACATAAGAGTGAGGTGGCTAAGACATAAGAGTGAAGTGGATAAGACATAAGAGTGAGGTGGCTAAGACATAAGAGTGAGGTGGATAAGACATAAGAGTGAGGTGGCTAAGACATAAGAGTGAGGTGGCTAAGACATAGGAGTGAGGTGACTAAGCATAGGCACCTTGTCAACTCTGGCTCTTGCATACTCCATTGCTCGTTTAATTAGACAAATGTGGTCTGGACCCCTCATTCTAATGCATGTCGTGCCGAAATATATATATATGTATATATATAGTACTGAAAAAACTTTGCCTTACAAAGCGAGTGTTCTGTAATGAATTACTAATTGTTTCTTTTATAACTCAGACGTTACATAGATAGACCAACTAAATATGGATTGCGTCTTATATTGTACATGATGAGTTTGCAGAATTTTCAAGTACCTACAGTTTATAAAGATCATAGTCTCAGGAGGTGTGGTCAGTTGTCAGAGTAAGAGTGTCTTAGTGTTGTTCATGTAAATTAAACCATGCAGCAAAAAGGGCGTAACTTTCAGCAGTTATACTTGGGTAGGATTTGGTACTGGCATCACTCTTTAAGATGGAGCAGATTACGCTGTTCATTGGGTTCATGTCTGGGGTTAAGGAAGCTACACGCTCTATTTCAAGACACATATAAATGTTGTTTTGAAGTATCACTTTTGGGTCAAATTGAACATGAGAACAGGAAACCAGTCTGAGGTACACGAACCTGATTCTAAATGTTTTCATGAACAAGGACACTTTAGCCTTACTAGAATTAAATTCAGTTCTAACAAAAGTTTTAAATGACGTGTGACTGTGAAAAAGGGCTAGTTTTGAATAAATTACCTTGTAGCACGTGTGGACACTCTATTATTCTTCTCTTTCGCAACGACTATTTATTCGAATCGAATATTTATTTACTCGACAAACAGGATGAAACTCTGTCGGTGCTCGCTTGATCTTCATAGCAGTTTGCCTTGCTCCTGCACACCTGTTTCATTTTGGGAACATATGAAGTTTACAGCCTGAATTTCTTCTTCTTCTGGTTTGTTAGCCTTGAATTTTGTTTGAGAATTCCGTGCACTGATGATTTTGAAATAGGTTTTCTGCCAGTTTTCAGTTACCGGACATTCCCGATAATTACGCTTCATTCGATTCATCTCGGTGTCACTGAGTGTCTCATAAGAATTGTTTTATTTCTACTAAGAGTGAGTTTGAAAGATGTTGTCGTAGTATTCGTGTTTCATTTTTAGATTGTGAATTTTTTATGATAAACATTGAAGTGTTTTGTTGTATTAACATGATATTAACATGGTGGTCAAAATGATACGACCAGTTACGAAGTATCAAAATTTGAATCATATTTTGAGCAATTTGGAATAAAATTGTTGTGCACAGTTTGAATATAGGTTAGATGAATAATGAATTAGCAAACAAGTAGATCTCTTAACACAGAACGTTATAAAACATTTTAATAACTAGTGTATCCTTCAATATTATTGATTAGTTGAAAAATTCGTTTGGGCATGCTGGTTACATGCTTTTGTACGAGGTCCACTGGGACTTTACCCCAAGTATCGAACACAGCCTTACGAAGACCCTCTTTAGTCTCAAATTGTAATCCATTTTTATAAACTTCTTTGGCCATCCATCCCTAAAGATTTTCCATCGGGCTGAGATCTGGAGAACAAGGTGGATGGTTCAAGAGTTGGATTTTATTGACGTCAAAGAACGGTTTCGAATGTCAAGCGTTGCGGATTGCTGCATTGTCTTGTTAGAAAATCTAGTTTTCTCCACACATCCTAGGACACTCAGTGAGGATAGAAGCACGTTCAAACATGATGACGTATCCGGCAGACGTTTGGCGACCTTCCACAAGCTGTAACTCAAGCGTCCCATTGAAACAGAAAGCACACCATCAATGATCCTCGCCCGCTATGCCTTGTTGAATAAGTTTCATTTGGAACAAATTTGTCATGCCAGTAAAGCTGAAACCCATCAGGGCCATCAAGGTTAAACTTCTTCTCGTCAAAAAAACACAACTTTCTTCCATTTTTCTGTATCCCATGTTTGGTACTCTGCAGCAAATTGCATGCGGGAGGCTTTGTGGCGAAAAAGAAGACGGGGCTTTTGCAATCGTTTTAATTTATTAAAGCCCTTATTATTTAAATGTCGCCGAATTGTACGAGAACTACAGTCTGCATCAGTTTTGGCCTTTATTTGCTTTGAAGTTATGTATGTGTTTTTCTTAACCTCCCTTCTTATTCGTCTATCAAGAGCAGGAGTGATCCTCTTCGGGCGACCGGTCGATTTTTTCGTTCCATATTCAGTAGGATTTTTCAAGAAGTTTGTGACGACAGTTTTACTCTTATTTAGTTCACTTGCAATCGCTCTATGTGACATGCCAAGTTTTCGATTTCCACACTTCTACCCTGCTCATAATCTGTTAAAATTTGTCATCTAGCCATATAGAAATTATTCGAGAGTGTTAGTAATTAGCCACGCACATCCGCATCAGATCAGCTCTTCCGTGCAACTTTCTGATTTGTTTACATTTTGACAAAGAAAACCGTATTTCAATCTTGGTCTTATAATTATGACCAGGCATAATAAGATGCTTTTCATTTCCTGGCGAATAAAATGTTGGGTACAACATTTTCTGGAAACCTTTTCTATTAAAATCTTTTTTACACACACCTTTGATATGTGTTAAGAGAAATTTTTACCGCCAAAGTAAATGCATGGACTCAAAACGCCGAATCAGGCGTGGTCTTATCATTTTGACCAGCAGTGTATTTCAAAGCGACAATTTGGTTACGTTTAGTTTTTGACACAATTGTTTTTGAACACATGCTATAAGCAAATTAAACTGTTGACATGGGAGTACAAACCATATGACACAGTTGTACACACCTTTAAAATCTTGGAGATTAGTTTTTAAGTTATATAACCTTGCACTTTGTATGAAGTGGGGCATAATTCCTCATACATATTTTCAAATCAATTTCAATGATTGTCATTTCGCAAATATTACCCAATATAATTTTGTAAAATTAATCATCAACGATATACCTAATTTTTGCAGAACAATTAGCCACTAACTATTGACAATGTCTGCAGAATTGATGCGAAAGTTCATTATGGAGAAGCAGGAAAAGGGACTGAGCTCATCCATAATATTAATTGATGCGAAAGTTCATTATGGAGAAGCAGGAAAAGGGACTGAGCTCATCCATAATATTAATTGATGCGAAAGTTCATTATGGAGAAGCAGGAAAAGGGACTGAGCTCATCCATAATATTAATTAATGCGAAAGTTCATTATGGAGAAGCAGGAAAAGGGACTGAGCTCATCCATAATATTAACTGATGCGAAAGTTCATTATGGAGAAGCAGGAAAAGGGACTGAGCTCATCCATAATATTCAAACTAGAGAGAAACCTCAAAATCAATAGAATGTTGATAAAAAGAGCAGTTGACTTATTCCTTGCCATGGTATTAAAGTTCTAAAATCAAAATTGAATAAATGCTGGAAGAAAATACCATTAGAAGTAGTTAGTGTGGCCATTGAAGACTTTCCTATGACTTCGCGACGTAGTGAAAGCAAAAGGGAGCATTTTGAATGATTATTTTTGTAGTCTTAGATGAGTAAGTTACTTATTATCTGTTGAAATCAGGCCTTGAAATAAACGTTTTTTAATAAAAAATCGTTTTTGTTTTGTAACAGTATTTGTGCCCCACCCTGTGTATCTGTACAGTATAAGAGCTACGTAAATCGGTTGGAATGGATTCCTTGAGGAAATACGTACACAGAGCTTCTAAATTTTGCATCCGGAAAATTATGAAAGAAGCTTAAAACCAGGAGTCTTCCTTTAACTCTGCTGACTGTGCAGAACACAAACCAGGAGTCTAAAACCAGGAGTCTTCCTTTAACTCTGCTGACTGTGCAGAACACAAACCAGGAGTCTAAAACCAGGAGTCTTCCTTTAACTCTGCTGACTGTGCAGAACACAAACCAGGAGTCTAAAACCAGGAGTCTTCCTTTAACTCTGCTGACTGTGCAGAACACAAACTGTCCAATGCGACGAGTGCGATGGTGGCGAACTCGAGTGACTCGCAACACAGGGTCGTCACCACGACGGCTAAACAGCAGATATTTTGCACAAAAAAATGGTCCCAGCCATGCTGTAGAGTATGATGCAAACGACTGATGTAAGAAATGAGTTATAATTCAAAACATTGACGCAAAGATTTTAACGATTCCTGAATGTCATTTATGAAATTGTCAAATTTACCATTACTCTGTTATTGTGAATAAAATGTACTCGTTTCCTACTGTAGAACATTTTAGCAATGAAAGACTTTTCTTAGTGTGTCTTGCTTTATCGTCAATTGTGTAAAAAGGAGTTCATGTTGATGTTAGAGAAGCATGAGAATAAGAAACTGTTAGTCTTCAAAACGCATGTATTTCAGAAAAAGATTTGTACTTTCCATTTGTCTCTTCTGTCATCTTATCGTATTGTAGAAATTAATTTGGAAAAAATTGAGAATTTTAATATCATGGGCTTGTTTTGAAATTTTTAAAGCAAATTTGAAGGATATTTTGATAACCTGTGGAAAGAGATGTAACAAAGAACGGATAATACTGTTTCTCTGCCTTCAACGTAGTAAATTGCAAGCAACTCAAATATTGTGAAAACCGGTTTTGGATGAAGCTATTGCTGCTAAAACTGTTATATATGTAGATGTTGTCATTTAGCTACAGCTTTTCTAACTTATGTGATTATATGTAACTGATACTGCTGAAACTGGAAGCGTTGTACTTGTAGCTGTTGTAATTAGAGCTGCAACACCTGAAGCTGCTGTTTGAGGAGCTGTCGCAGCTATAACTGTTGTCATTTGAGCAGTGTGCAGTCATAGCAAGTAGGAAAAAGTAACTGCAGCAAGGAGGCAGCAGTAGCAGCAAGCAGGCAGCAGTAGCAGCAAACAGGCAACAGCAACAATAAGGCAGCAGCAACAAGCAGGTAGCTCCAGCAACAACAAGCAGGCAGCAACAACAAGCAGGCAGCAGCAACAAGAAGGTAGCAGTAACAACAAGGAAGTTACAACACCAAGAGGAACTCAACATCAGCGACAAGCAGACAGCAGCAGCAATGAGGAAGCAACAAAAGCAACAACAGCAACAAGCAGACAGCAGCAGCAATGAGGAAGCAACAACAGCAACAAGCAGACAGCAGCAGCAATGAGGAAGCAACAACAGCAACAAGCAAACAGCAGCAGCAACAAGGAGGCAATAACAGCAACAAGCAGACAACAGCAGCAATGAGGAAGCAACAACAGCAACAAGCAGACAGCAGCAGCAACAAGGAGGCAATAACAGCAACAAACAGACAGCAGCAGCAATAAGGAAACAACAACAGCAACAGGACCTGTACGAAGCCAAGCTACTTTCCCGTTATCCTTGAACTGCTCCTGCTTATCCTGGCAAGCTCTAATTTCAGGCACCCCTCTCAGGCTTTCTAATGTTAATCCGCGCCACAGACTGCACCGTTCTGCGGCGTCTGCTGAATTTTCGAATAGCGCTGGTAGACCTCAAGAAGTAACCAAAGAACTATGGGTATGGGTGTATCTGAGATGTGCTTGTCCCTCCAATGAGCGATGGGAAACATTACACAACTTCCCCAATTGTGAGAGCGTCTCTTTTATGTAAAAAAATGAGGCTTGAAAAATTGTAGCAAAGAAAATTTTATAGAGAGGTGACGGCAATTTCAGGATACAATTTTGAAATAGGTCACAGGTGAGAGAAGCATAGAGAGGTTACAGTCTTGAAATTCCAGATGTACTCTTTTACTTTCCTTGAATACATTGCTTGATTATTTGTTAATGAGTATTGGATCATTTTTGCTTTGGAGACCTTTGTGAGAAAAATATTACCCACTCTCCCAGCCCTAAGTGGAAGTGCAGGTTAGCTCTGAGATCAACAATGAAGTCGACAAATTAATTCACGTATTTTCACCCATTTTACAACATTTTTAAGTTATTAATAACAACGGCAGTATTTAGTTTGCTCGTGATGTTGCTTCTCAAGTGTTTCCTAACTTACTGCCATCGATTTCACAAAAAATTAAACTTACAGCTGGACTTGAAAATTCAGTGTTACTGTTCTGGGTAACAAATTTATGACATGAACAATATTCCTTCGTTCTGTTCGCTTTGGCATGACTGAGAGGGAGCTCCGTGTGAGGAGGTCACGTGGGAGTTTGGTTCTTCTGATCGAGCGCATGAAAAAACAAAATAAACTGTTCTCCGCTCATTAATTATTCAAACTGCGAAAAAAGGTTCTTAGATTTCTCAAGAAGCGTTTTTCTGAAAGACTATTTCAGGGAAGTAAGCACAAAAATGCCAATCTTGTGATTGTTTCATTCATATCGTACAATCCTAGATTGAATTAGTGAAAGTATCATTTAATGAGCTTCATTCCTAGTTTGCGGAAGTGCAGGACCACTGACAAAATAATAATATTTTTCATGGTAGTTATTTATCATCAGTGCTGAATATCCTTGCGTATTCAGGCTTAAGGAAACACGCTGGGCTGCGCTAAGCTTCTTGCCGGCACTTGGCGCACGCACGCAATTTTATCGCCAATTTAAAACTTCTCCGACGGTCACTCATCGAAAGTTATGGTCCAATGAATCAGATAATCTTTCATATGTGGTGTATATATTAAATGCAAATTTAAGTATTTATTGCATAAAATAACATGCACTTGCTGTTATGTTTTTAGTGCGTTCAAATTCCTAAAAATCATTTAAAAAAATTTCCACAACGAATACTTATGCACAATTTGTATGACTTTGAAAATGTATAATAAATGAACGTTTATCAAAATTACATAGTACAATCAATTAGAATGCTGAAGTGATAGACAAATTTTAATAAAATGACCTTCATAGGCATTGCTAATTCAATGATAAAGGCGCTGATTATATTGGAAAGTTTGATCCATATTCACCTAACATGATTCACAGTCTACGCATTTTTGTTTCTCTTCTTGTCATACGTGAAAAGAGCAAGCATTTGCCAGACAGTGATGAACACAAATCTGTTTATTTCTGAAAGATATTGACACATGTGATCGCCTATTGTAATAATACAACACCATTCATTAATGCTTATTTCCAGAGGTCGCCTCATGCCACAACTCCAAAAGCCCTTCGGTGTCCATTCGAACGAACCGTCGCCTCGACAGCTACTTTTGATGTCCGTCTCCTCTACTTACCGACTTCAGATCCATTGGCCCATCCAATTCAGAACAAAATGTTTGTGGCAAGATTCTGATTCCTTCCTCCTACTTTATGAGGACTACAGGCCTCTTGGTCTATGCGCAACAGGATAAAAATACTTGTGAACTTATGCTCTCAGTCTCTCACTCCATTTTATGACTTCAGGCCCTATCTGCCTGGTAACTGACGACAAAATACTCTTCATACAACTATCACTTAAATTATCCAATATTCTCGTGTTCCTTCAACTACATAAGAGTGTTAAAAGTGCTTGGAAGATACATCTAAAACATTACTGTTGCTAAAAATACAAAAATTGCTAAAATACATGAGCATTTCTAAGGTTTTGCTCTAGTTAAAAAATAATGGTGATGTGAAGACCATTTGCTGACGGTGTTCGATTCTTGTTCAAACCTACTTGGATAAGCTAAAAATTCTGCATAGATGCGAAAGTCAAAAGATGTGTTGAGTCTTAACCCTGCCGTGTTAGAAATGACTGATCTTAAAAACGAAAAACTGAGAAGTCTGTGAGCAGTACACTGTATGTACTTCTATACTAAAATGTTTACCCTCCTGACATTGGAGAAAATATTCATTATATACTTGTTATTTATGTGTAAGTTACTTAACTGAAGATAATTCTTACCAAGTGGTGTATTAATTTGCCCCTACTACTTCAAGAAGCGTACAGCGGTAATCCATATTTTAGAGTCTCAAAAATTTCAAGTTTACGTAACGCACAGCTCCTACCAAGACGTAAAATGCAAGTGATTTGGTGTTAAATAAATAAATCATTCGTAACTTCTTCATTAGAAAATTTTGGTGTTCGTCTTGATTGAAGACTATTCCGAATAAGCTGTTGGAGAATTAATTCCGTGATTATATAAGATGTTGCTGCTTATTTGCTAAAACTTTCGTGAACAACTCGTGTTAATTGAAAATACAACACTTCGTTTATTTTATTACTCAGAATTAGCACACATCTCAACCATCTCCATTTTTATTTCATACAATAAAATTTATTCATTAACTATAACCAGATTTGTGTGAATGCATGATTCACTTGAACATTTCAGGTATGGTGTGACCAGCTTATAACGAACAGGTTAGCAGCATAAACACAAGCACCACCAGCATAGAATAAAATAAGGCAATCGCAACGAGCCGATCGATTCATTCTTAAGTCGCTACTCAAGTCCCATGCCGTTTGAAGTAAAGGCATCAATCACCCACGTACATTTTAGTTACGTAAACGCACCTTAGTCACACACAGGCCTTTTAGCCACACACACCCACTGCAATCATATACAGAAGATTAGGAGGATAAAAAATCAGTACTTAATAGAACTAGGGGTTCCTTATCCAATATTTGTTGAAAGAATTTTTGAATGTGTTCATAGTGCAAGCAGAAACGATACTTTCGGGCAGCTGATTCCAGGTTTTAGCAATTTTAACTAGAAAGAAGTTTAGAGCCTGGACTGCCTTGAAGTTTCTTATAATTAGCTTACAACCTTTATTTCTGATTTGCACGGTATCAACTCTGTCGAAAAGCCCCTTCAGAGTAACATCGTTAACACCGTTGAGATAATTATGTTTCTATGAGTTCTTTTCGAAGTCTTCTTTGTTCTAGGGAGATGAGCTCAAGCTGCTGAAAAAGCCTTTCGTAACTGAAATTGTAGAGTTCAGGAATCATTCATTTTTTTAATATATTTTCTTCAGTTACATTGCATAGTCTAGATATGGCTGTAATAGCACTATAGAGCTCTAGGATAATGTTTTTTGACTTGCATTCAAAGTTTTTTGCAATAAAACCAAGAATCCAACTCGAATATCTGACACTTTTTTCAACTTGTTTATCATGTTTCAGATTTTCAGGGATAATGATCCCAGAATCTTCTTGTTGCTGTGCTGTTTCAATAGGTGTGTATTGGAAATACAGGATATTAGCACCAACGTGCGTTACTGAACATTTATCAATGTTGAAGTTTATTTGCCAGGTTTCGGTTCGTTGTAGCGGACGATTGAGGTCTGACTGAATAAACACTGTTGCATTCAGAGAATGCTCTGTGGCAGAGTTTCTTGTCATTGGTAAATTTGTTCATTTTATCGATGATTCCGACGTCAAGACCGTTCATGCAGATGATGATGATGAAGAGCGGGTCTAAAATGCTCCTTTGAGGTACTCCTGATGTTGCATGCATCATATAATTGACTTGATAATCAATTATCATTAGTTGAGTGCGACCAGAGAGCCAGTTCCGTATCTATCGAGAGTAGTTGCCTTGTACCTGTATTCCATACGCTTCCAATTAGGCCATTAGCTATTTGTGGGGGCGTTATAAAAGTCAAGGTACACTAGGTATGTGGCTTTTGCACAGTCGTTTATGTGGTTGATTTCTCCAAAACACGTTGTACTGAATGGTGGGACAGCTACGTTTCTCCTGAATACATGCTGGGTGTCAGTAATCAGGTTTAGGCTTGAAGATATTTTGTAATGCGGACTTTGAGTAATCTTTCTATTGTTTTATTGATGACAGTTGTAAGACTGATTGGGCATATGTATTGGGTGCTTATTTGTTCCCTTTGTTGACAATAAGAGTGATATTTACCTGCTTTCAATCCCTTGAAACAACATCAGTTTCAAGCGATTAATTGAAGATGTTTGCTAAGAGTTAGCTAATTACTTCAGTTGTTTCTTTGAGTATTCGGGGAGCAAGGCCGTCGGGTCCGGTTGATCTATATAGGGTTCAAAAGATGAGCTGTTTTTCTATCTCTTCTTTTTTGAATATGCCGTCTGCCAGGATTTCTTAAATGTTTAAGACGTAAAGTTTTGAGTGTGCACATGAGTAAAGTATGTACTTATAATTCTGGTTTTGTTTTTGTTTCCGTTCGTGTTGAGACAATAGGGCCGATCAGTTGCCCAATAGTATCTCTTTTCAGTCGTCTGTTATTTAATTATTTGTAAGAGCCTTTGGGTTAGTCCTAGCCTGTGCTGCAAGTGCAATTTCTTTATTTTGCTTTGTGTACCTTATCGTTCGTTTAACAATTCTACAGGCAATGATGTACTCTTGACAATAGTGTTCTGTTTGGTATCTTTTAAATCTTCTGTACGACTGTTGTCTGGCATTTATATGCCACATAATTTCGTGTGAAAAGCAAGGACAGTTATTGTTTGGTTTCATTTGCTTTGTCCAGATGTGGTGCTCTGTGGCGGTTGCGATTTTTTCTCTCAGTACTATATAGCATTCCTCTTCATTTTTCCTCATTACTATGTTGTAATATCATCACCAGCTTGGTCGACTATCACCAGCTTGGTCGACTGGTGAGCGAATCTGCTTTAAAGCGGGAAGACCCGTGGTTCGAATCCCGCTGCCGACATGGTTGACGCGGCTAGAAATACGGCATGGGACTTGGGTAAACAACTGAATAATTATCGAAGTAATTATCCGACCCAAGAATGGGCCAGAAGGTTCGTTCCTATAGCCTCATTCTATTCTATTCTATTCTATGTTGTAATCCAAATTATTAAACACCTCTTTCATTAGATAACTGATGGTGTCAGGTTAAATTTCTTTTTAGATTTGGGTTAATTATTAGTTACATAGGGAATTTAACTTTAATTCACATTCTGAGGTTCATTTGTATTCTATTATCAGATTCCTAGACCAGCTAGAATGATATAAGTGACGATACAAGCTGCTCTGCACAGGCAGCTATACATACATCATACAAGCTGCCCTGTATTAGTTGACCGCTACAAACCTCTCTACGCAGGTAAAGATATTTTAATACATTTTTCCAACATTCAATTCCTAAAAATTTAAATTTGTGAGAAAGAGCGCGCACTTGAAGGCGAGGTATAAATGTCTAGCACATGACTGATGAAAAAAGGCCTGCGTCAAGCACAAGTCGTGTAGGTCTCCATTTGTCTTCAGAGTTCCTTGACGATTTTTTCACAATTTTAGTTTCGCTAGACTTTGGAAGTGAGGTCTCGCAGTGCTCTCTCGGGAGAAGTGAGCTCTCGCAGTGCTCTTTCCAGAGAAGTGAGGTCTCGCAGTGCTCTTTCCAGAGAAGTGAGGTCTCGCAGTGCTCTCTCCAGAGAAGTGAGGTCTCGCAGTGCACTAGTAAGAGACGTGAGGTCTCGCAGTGCTCTCTCCAGAGAAGTGAGGTCTCGCAGTGCTCTCTCCAGAGAAGTGAGGTTTCGCAGTGCACTAGTAAGAGACGTGAGGTCTCGCAGTGCACTTGTAAGAGACGTGAGGTCTCGCAGTGCACTTGTAAGAGACGTGAGGTCTCGCAGTGCACTTGTAAGAGAAGTGAGGTCTCGCAGTGCGCTTGCAAGATATAATTAAGTAAACTATCGCTATTGCTGCAAGTCTCACCGCAAATGTTTTATGGTAGAATAAATACGACCTTGTAAGGGGACTCCACTCAAGGGCTTTAAAATTTCGCTAACCGATTGATTACAACGTCACAGTTCGTTACCTGATAATTTTACCTTTTTGCTAAATAACAGCTTTAACTTTGGTTAAGATAAATTTACTATTGGTATGGATGAATGCATGAACAGTTAATGAGGTAGAAACAAGTCATTTTAACCGATAGATGGCTTAAGAAATAAAGTTGCCTTGCTAGACTGAACAAAACTTTTATTGCGACAATAAAACCTACAGATATTTCAGGGGTAAACTCTAATAATATGTGTTATTCATTTGTGAGTTCATAAGCGTTAATAATTTTTATGTACCCACATCACATCTACAACAATCAAAAATATTTGAGTGAACGACTTTTATTTTGTCACAGTTTCAAAACGACAAAATAATCAAATTTGTGTTTATTTGCCAGCCACTTCTTGGACTCAGCCGGACCATTTTCCTGTTGGTTTTACTTATTCATCCTCAACTCACTGGTTTTTTCATGAAAAAATAGAAAAATACCTACAAGTTGACTGAAAAAAAGGTAAACTCATGGAATATTATACCATATTAGTACTTCAACCCAACGTGCAGCACGCACCACAAAAACTCTTGCTACTCTTGCATGAGGTTTTAATTAAAAGAGAGGAAGCCGCCCCTTGAAGCTCCTCCTTGCAGGATTACACTCTCCTCCTGGCCTAAGATAAATAAAACGATTGAAGTTTCAACGTCTTTGCTCATACTCTTTGTTGAAAGCTCAACTTCTGAAACTTTCAATGGAAGAAGTATGTCGGAAAGTTTTTTATAAATCTTTGGTCCCTATGCATGATTGCATTAACTACGAGCTTCCCTTCACGAGATGTGGCCTTTATTAGCTTGTGAGACTTGTATGTGCCATGTAGACACATAGAGGAGTGTCATGTAACATTCACAAGCTTGTGAGACTTGTATGTGCCATGTAGACACATAGAGGAGTGTCATGTAGCATTCACAAGCTTGTGAGGCTTGTATGTGCCATGTAGACCCATAGAGGAGTGTCATGTAGCATTCACAAGCTTGTGTGTGCCATGTAGACACATAGAGGAGTGCAATGTAACATTCACAAGCTTGTGAGGCTTGTATGTGCCATGTAGACACACAGAGGAGTGCCATGTAGCATTCAGATGCTTGTGAGGCTTGTGTGTGCCATGTGGACACATAAAGGATGTCATGTAGCATTCACAAGCTTGTGTGTGCCATGTAGACACATAGAGGAGTGCCTTGTAACATTCACAAGCATGCATGAGCCATGTAGACACATAGAGGAGTGTCATGTAGCATTCACAAGCTTGTATGAGCCATGTAGACACATAGAGGAGTGTCATGTAGCATTCACAAGCATGTATGAGCCATGTAGACACATAGAGGAGTGTCATGTAGCATTCACAAGCTTGTATGAGCCATGTAGACACATAGAGGAGTGCCATATAACATTCACATCTCGTGAAGCACGGCGTACACGGCGCTCCTAGTCCCGTGTACGGCTACAAACTTTATACGCTGCGTTTTGGGGCGGGACTGTCGGTCTGAAAGAGGCGTTGTTTAACTAACAAACACCATCCCCGTACCCCTCTCCCTAGACCCTCCCTCCATGCTTCCCCTTCCCTGCTTTATGCCCCTATGAAATTCTACCTCTTTCTCCTTAACTATCCCTCTCTCGGCACAGCCGCAGCAGCGTCCTTCAGATCTGGCCTGAAGCCCTACTTACAACTGTACATACAAGTATGAAGAACATGCTAACCTGTTTCCGTGTAAATGATCTTATAATTCTCTGGGTCATGAAGTGATATTCTTTTGCAAACCTAGCATAGCTAAATTGTTACCTGGATGAATTTAGTTGAATCAACCGAAGATTCTTAGATGAATAAATTACTGTTCTAAAAAGTATTTCAAAAACGTGTATCCTCTCGTTTCTTCCGCTGAACCTTGCTTTTTTATAGGTGTGAGCTGCCTTGTTTGACGGAATTTAACGTGAAATTCTTCAATATTTTTACGAGCAACGTTCTGATAGAGCTAAAGATTCGCTTTAACTGCTCAAACGCGCTCATTTACGATGCCACAGGGTCGGTTAATGCCAGCATCTCCTCTGTGACGCACATGAGGCAGACTCAGCTCATAGCTCAATAGCTATTCAAGACGCCATTAAAGTCCTACGAATCTGACCTTTGTTTTGAGTAGCCGTAACGACAGGTTGCCGTAAACAAAAATTCATCGTAAAACTTGGAGAAGTAAAATGGACGAGTGAAGCAGCACAAGTGGTTGTCTCGAGCAAGACTCAATACCTGAACCTCACAAAAATTAGAAAGATGCATTGAACAAGTGCCTGTGTGTATTATTGCCTTGCGTCGTAGAGACTATAGAACTACGTATTAAATTTGATGCAAGAGTCATATTGATATATTGATAAACTTGAGTAAATGCATCCTATCATAAAATGCTGCGGAGAGAATAAATTTATTCAAATGAAACAAGCATCTAAAAACATTTTACGATGTACAACTCTACTTAAAGCTGACAAAATGCATCAGCTAAGATGTAGCTCCTTATTTAGCTTTGGTTGTTATCGAATGGTTTAAGTGAGGTCCATTATAGCCTGAAATAAGATAAGGCAAATCAAACACACACCTATTAGGAAAGTGGATATAAATCAATTTATTTTCTAACTAATTTAAATACCGTCAACTATATCATAAATGGGATCAATACAGCAGTACGGCTGATGCGATTACTTTTTCCAGTCAGGAGACACATTGGTACCTAAGTTGCAAGTCCTGCAGTACCCACGAACAGCGCAGGGTACCAGCTTGTGGCTGAAGCAGAGCGCACAGTGGTTCCTAAGTTGCAAGTCCCACTCCCGAGGGGCTGTCAGCGAGCTGCTCTTTGAGCTCCACACAGCATACTAATACCATCAGGTCTCCCTCCCTCACAGTGCCTCCCCTCAACTCTGGCCCTTCCCTCGCTAGCCTCCCCTCAACTCTGGCCCTTCCCTCGCTAGCCTCCCCTCAACTCTGGCCCTTCCCTCGCTAGCCTCCCCTCAAAGTTCCTGCACTCGCTTCTAGTCGCTGCTACCACGGTACCCAACCCCTCGTTCTGGTCGCTGCCTCATGTCCACTTACTCTCTTATTACGGATACCAGGAGGTTCTGTCCTCATTTTTGTTAAGAATAATAATTGAAAAAGTGGCACTGAAAAATCTTTATTACTCAACATAATAGTCACCATCATTAGATATGTATAACCTTTGTCCATCTACTTGGATGCTTTTTAATCCCCCTTTCAAAACAATTAAAATATTTGGAAAAAAAGGGAATTAAACTCTGCTTCAACCTCGTGGGCATTAGTGAATCTTTCTGCTGATGAAATACTCTAAAGAACGAAATAAGTTAAAATCTGATGGAGCAAGGTCTGGCGAGTATGGAGGGTGACAAAGAACTTCCCAACCTAAGGACTTTATTTTTTCTTGATTTTCTTAGGCAGAATGAGGTTTAGCGTTATCGTGTTGCAAAATGCCTCCTTTCCCGTTCACTAGAGCAGAATATTTGTTACGCAACGATGCATTTAGATGTTGAGTTGTTGACAGTAAAGGTCTGCAGTCACAGTTTTTCCTTGCTCCAATAACTAACTCAACGTTGAAAAAATAAAAGAAAAGAAAAGAAGACAGGACTTTCTTGTACCCCTAATACTTACGTCCATCCTCACTTACGTCCATCCTCACTTACGTCCATCCTCACTTACGTCCATCCTCACTTACTCACGTCCACCCTCACTTACTCACGTCCACCCTCACTTACTCACGTCCACCCTCACTTACTCACGTCCACCCTCACATACTCACGTCCACCCTCACTTACTCACGTCTACCCTCACTCACGTCCACCCTCACTTACACCACCTCGCTGCAGACCGCAGTTGCTGCAGACATGAATGCTCAGTGGTCTACATTATGAAGAAGATAAGCAACTCTGAATTTAAAAATATTATCCTGCAACTCGTATGCAAGGAGTGTGGTACACTAGCACAACTGATGGCCATCAAGAGGATTGAAGCTTCTCAGACGCAGCGGCGTCTCTCTTAAGTAAGAGATACGTCGAACCATGAAAAGCATGCATGCTAGATGGAGGAATTTATATTAATGCCATTTAAAAATACATACAGAAACTGCATCACGTCCATGGAAGAGAATTGAATCATTGAATCATTGTCATGATCAATTCCCTCTTGGTCACAAGACAACTGTTGACGGTTTGCTGCTGAAATAATATGACTGAATAATTTGGGGCATCTGAGCTGATTTCAAATCATATGGCTGAGCAACTATAATACGTAAATTGTTGTCTTCTTAATAAAGTACTTTTATATAGAAAGTGTTATCTAAAGATATAAATTGCCAACTTTCATACATAACGTAATACATCAAAATCGTAAAAGCGTGAGCGGCAAAAACGTACTAGTATGAACATATCAAACTAGAGTCTGAACCTTCATCACAGGAAAACGTGACGAGGCAAAATTGAGAGCAAAAAATAAATTCCTGTAATGTTGAGACGTTTGACTCATACATCAATATTGTAAGATCTGAACTTTGTTTTGAGTAGCTGTTGATGCGGAGTGTTTAAGGACAACTCTGGACCTAGAGATGCTACACAGCAACATGCTACACAGCAACATGCTACACAACAACATGCTACACAGCAACATGCTACAAAGCAACATGCTACACAGCAACATGCTACAAAGCAACATGCTACACAGCAACATGCTACACAGCAACATGCTACACAGCAACATGCTACACAGCGACATGCTACACAGCAACATGCTACACAGCAACATGCTACACAGCAACATGCTACACAGCAACATGCAACACAGCAACATGCTACACAGCAACATGCAACACATGACTCCTTAAGTATCACAGTTGTAAACAACATTTTTAAAGTAAGTTTCACATAGTATGATTTAATTGTTTATTAAATCTTTTTATTCAAACATGAAAGTTATAATAATCTTTTGTGCCCTAGAAGAACCTGCAATATGCTCAGGTTATAATAAAGGGTTGATCCGTGCTAAGGTTCTAATCAGTTTATATTCTGCGCTGAAGTTGTAATCAGTTTATTAGCTGTGCTCCGTTTATAATCAGGTCACAATCTGCGATCAAGTTATAATAGAGTTATAATCTGTGCTCAAGTTTGGCCGGCTCTGTCCCTTCTGGTTGATGGTGCGTACTCAAGCGACCCAGCTCATGTCTAGCTAAAGTCATTAGCTTCCAGTATATAAGATCTTTTTCTATTGTTTTTCATAGAAAAAAGCTTATCAAATCATTGTGAGTCAAAAACTCGATAAGCTACTAATATCGTTGCGTAATGAATAATGTTTAAATAAACTGGACAATATTTCAATAGAGTTATATCTAGCAGTGATTCAGAGAGAATTCAATTGCTGGAGCAAAGATTTTCATAATATGAGTGCATACACTGCTTTAAATAATCCATCCGACTGACGTTTTCCGATTGTCTTCCAAAAACATTACCAAAAACACAGAGCAATTCAACGCATCTTCACCGATACTCTGAAATGACAAGTGAGTCTGAAAAATCTCAAAAATGGCAAGCAAATTAGAAATTCCCCCGTAAGACAACTTTATGATCAGCTGTCGAGCACAGGCATGGCAATCATACGACTAGTTAAGTAAAACTATTTTAAAAACTACAATGAGAAAACATGACGACTGCTTAAGTTCCTTTATTCCAGTAAATTATGCTCAAGAGATACTTCAATAATAAAATCTTGACTTTTTTGCGCTTTATTTTTATTTTTTATGTTTTAATAACCTAGCTTATCAATAGACTACCTCGAAAGTCATTTTACTCAATAGAGTTCACAAAGAACTGAGACTCTTGCAGTAATGTATGCTAGTCTTTAAATTGTAGTAGGTGTAACGCAACAATAGGATAATTATAGTAATTTACGGATGAAATACATGTATGCAACGAATGATCATTGTTACGAAAACTATTTCTTGGACTCAAAGGGAGAAAAGATAAGGCTAGCAGACAGAGGAAATAATATTAACGCCATAATGATCCTTCAAAACATATTCCAATACATCCCGACTCTACCCATCTTGAAAATCTTTGGCTTTCCTGCTTCACACAACAGCAGGATTGTTTGCAACTTCATTGATGCCTTCCCATGCCTTCATCGGCATGGGACTTCGGTGTTGAACCAAGAATGGGCCAAACGGCTCGTTCCTATTGCCTTATTCTATCCTATTCTATTCTATTCCAGGACAGTTTTGCTTGCGGGATGCTGAAGCGAGAAGAGTCTCACACCAACTGCAGTCTTGACGCTGGCAACTGCGACAGCCAATAATGACCCGACGAAACAGCCAACGACAAATTTGTTTCATACATGTTTATAATAAAAACTACTAAGCAAGCGACTACCAAATATATCTTTGCACTCATAATTACCTTCTCTATGTGTCTTTTCTCATTAAAAAATGAACATTTCGTCGAAAATTTCATCGCGAGTACAACGTGTCTACGTAGATAGAAAAATATTTTAGGTAAATAAATTTTGAGCATTTCATGAGTTTTATGGAGCATCAAGCAGCATCAAAACACGGCGTACGGAGAGTGAAGGAACATATTAAATAAAATGTACAAAAAATATTATTTGTACATTTCTTAATTTTTCACGCTCCACAGCACTTATACTGTTCAACGATTTCCTTTACCGTTTCGATACGAATGATGTGCATTTTGATCAATATCCTTTCGACTTCTCTGTAGATAATTTTTGAAGATGAATTGAATATCATCTACAGAGTTAGATATTCTGAAGCTCGTTAAGAGCCAACGTAATTATATTTACACAACGCCATTGACCAACGAATTTTATTTCCTACTCTTAATATCCTAGTAGATAAGAAGAGAAATGTAGCTATTACCGTTAATCGAGTTACCTCCGAGCATAATCATATTGCGCTAAGACTATGAAGGAGCCAAAATTGGAGTCCGATTTGTGGACCGGGAAACAGAACAATTTAGCAAAAGTTCATTCCTAGTTTCTGTAGTCGTGGCTAAAAAATTGGCAGTATTCACGAAACAGTTGAGTCAAATCGAATACCTGAAGTAAACCAATTTTACTTGAACTGAATTTTATTTTTTTTAACATAGTAAAATTTCTCTCCCTGCAGGGCGAGTCCTGTCGATAACACAATAAGCAAAAACCTGAAGCAACAAATTCTGGTGTGTATGTAGAATAGAGCATTACGGCCCACCCTAACTTTAACAATTTCAGTTGAATGTTCACAGATAAATGTAGTCTGGCGTCATCGTGGAGGAAAACAAGCGCTTTCTGCTCGAAACAGGTTAATTGAACAGAAAAGATCATTTTATCTCTGTGAGAACAATATGTTTTTAAATTCGACGTTCGGCCTTTTTTGGTAGAAGCTTGAAATGAAGTATACGTTTCAAATCCCATTGGATGTGAACACTTTTTTGCTCAAAACAGGTTTCAAACGCCGGTGACGCTCCTCTTTACCTGAATAACGTTTCTTTCATGACATATCATCACACCACAGTAAACTCATGGAACAATTAAACTAGGTTTGTTCTACTACGAGCAGCTACAGAAATATTAGTGAGACTGAGGAAAAGAATACCAAAGTACACTTTTGAAAAGAAAAAACATCTACGTACCTCATCCTCTTTCTTACATATTTCACCAATTCCCTAAAGGCACAAAGTTCAAAGAAAATGAAGGATTCGTTCTCCGACCTTTGCCTACATACATTTTCAAAGAATGATATCAAAAAGGCAACTTGTTCAGAGCACTACGTTTTGTGTGTTCTGAAGTAAAACCAGCATAAATAACAGCTGATCTTGAGCCACGACCTTGCTCATAGTAAGTTCACCAGGTCTCTGATAAACAAAGATGGGTTGAGTTCACTTGATGAGTATCCACAACATCATTGTGTCGTCGAGCACCTTCACACAGGAGGATTTTAGAGTTTTAAGACCAGAAACACGGGAGAAGATTCACGCGTACGAGTTTTCCTGAACATTCAGAACTCTAAGCGCCTTATCGTTCGTGTATTCATTTACTATACATCAGTATCGACAGTACTCAGTACTACTGTACGTCTCAAATTCAAGGTAAAAACAGACTAATGACTTTGTGAAGGTTTTCAGTAAACTGAACGTTGCTTAATAAATTAATGCATACTACCTCTGTCGCTAACTGACAGGAATTAAAGATGACATTACAATTTTATATACATTAGATGATGATGACTTTTCATAATATAACATTTTATAACTTACCCCTATGACAACCCAGCTCATTTATTTTTGTGTGCCAAACGCATTTATTCTACTATTACGCAATAGTATTTTCCTTTTCTCTATTACTCTTTCTGGCACACTTTGTGCCTTAAGGAGAAAAGTAGAGAATATTAAAGTTAATTGCAGTAGAGTAGAGTAGAGTAGAGTAGAGTAGAGTAGAGTAGAGTAGAGTAGA
>VCRD01000339.1:7691-84427 GCA_006783055.1 Trinorchestia longiramus | reverse complement strand
AGTAGAGTAGAGTAGAGTAGAGTAGAGTAGAGTAGAGTAGAGTAGAGTAGAGTAGAGTAGAGTAGAGTAGAGTACAGTAGAGTACAGTGGAACAAATATCAGCAACTTCAAGGCCTTGAGGAAGAATAAATATCCCAGCAAAAAGTAACAGTACTTCAAGACCTTCGTATAAGCAGAACTGGCAGCTTGGGAGATAATTTCAGTGCCTTCTTTATTGAAAAATATGAAAAAATGACAGCAAGATTATACTAACTTTTAAATTTCAAATCTCAGCTGAAATCTGCAAAATTATTTTACATGGTTAGGGTACCAAAGGTATAATTTATGAATCGACGAATTATTGGATCTTTTAAAATCTAAGGTTGTCGGCAGTCAAAGACTGATTGTTGAACAATGCAGGAACACAACAATTCGTGCCTGAGACAGGCGGTGTCTTACGCTCAGTCGCAACGTGTGAGTGAAATTTCGTTGATGTTGAGCTCGGATCACGCATTACGAGCTGCTAGTAATAACTCTTATATTGATTCTTTTAATGTGTGTTGTGTATCTTGAAAGTGGAAAAATAATGTACCCAGTAAGTGTGGATTTTCTGCTTTGATTGATTCATTGCTCATCGTTGGTGTGACTCGCTAGCTATCAGCATCATCTATTACGAGGGTCATCGCGGCCTCAGAATGAGTTGTTAACAAGACTTCAGGATCAGCCAGCAGCTTTTGATGTATCCTTCGCTGCTGTGGTCTACAGGTAGTCCAGCACGCAAGCTGTGACGGTTTAGGGCACGAGTATAATCTGACAACACATCACCTTACATATTTTATCATACGATTGTAATGTTGGGTACGCCTGCAACAGGTTAGGAAGGTTAGGTGTTCAAAACACAAGGGGCTGTAAAAACACAACAAGGGAGGCTGTTCCCCACACAACAGAGCTTCAAAGCTTCACTGAGGTCAACGAGAGCACTTAATTTCAAGAGATATTTTTTTAAAAATTTAACCTGGTGTTCATTCAATAACAATCTTTACGGAACATGTATGATATTAAGATTTCCACCTGCTACTCTGTTCAACAGCTGCCACTACATGTTTAATTTCAGTTAAAATTTCAGTAAAGTTTCTCATCTTTGCTTCAGGGAAACAGATTGTGCTTTGCAGCTTATGGTTTGCATAGAGTCCTTCTCTAAATAAATCTATTGAAGCTAACTTTGATAAACAAACTGACAGGTTGTATATTATTCGCTTATAAAAATGGTTCTGTTTATTTTTTTAAAATCATTTATCTACTTTTATTCCATCTTTATGCCCTAGCAATGCCACAGTTTTCTGATTTATCCGATACCAGCTAATGTGCGTACATTTTATGGACAATGTTCAGTTTCCTTCTCCAAAATGGCATTCATAAGCGTACGATGAGTCATTTTGAGTCAAATTATTGTGATTTGTGTACTCTAGTGAGCTCTTAATTTCATATTATTTATAATATTTCATCACGATTCTAGTTCCTCTTTCTCTAGTACTTGCAATAATATTAGCGAGAAGTCATTAATAATATAGACCTGCCTTTTCAGTTTTATTGTTTGTTTTATTGATAAAGGGATACATTGAAACTAAATAGTTCGTTGCAAAATGAATTTACAGAAAAGTCTGTTTTTGGCAGAGAAGTTACAGTGCAAGCGACATATATAAGTCCAGCCTTCATTACCTGCAGTGTTTTCGTAACGTCAGATTTGGAGCGTGTGATCAATGACGTCAATTTTTTTCTGTAGCATTTATATATCAAGCTGCTCATCACTAAACGAATCACGATCAACTACAATTCCTTTGACACTTTTAAGTTCGAGCACTTATGACTTTTTTCAAAAATCCCGTGCAAGCCAAGCATTGCTCAATGAATTGCTATATTTCATAGAAGTTAAGTAATAATCACATTCATTCAGTGTTTCTTAAACACAAACGCATCTTATCGTGGCCGTATAAATTATGGATTGCCACAGGCCTCCTTTATTGTGTTAAAATTCCCCTCGAACAGCGGTATTATAATTTCCGAATGTTTCTAATTCAAGCTAACGACCTAGAGCCCAAGTACACACAGAGAGTGGCAACGTAACTTCCTTGTTTTGATAGGAACTTCCTTTGAAAAAAGGAAGTAATGTTGCCGCACCCTGTACAAGTCATTAATTATTGTTCCCGTACAGCAGGCATGTCAAACTCAGTTTGGCTCTGGGGCCGGATCCAGACTTTCTGTTCTCAGGTGGACCGGATCAGTAAAAGAATGTCAACTCCAACTATTTAGCTTTGTTTTTCAGTACTATGCTTTATCATTCAGCCTACATTTGTAGCCTACCCTACATATTATAATCAAGTGAACATACGGCCCGCGGGCCGGGTCCGGCCCGCAGGCCGTATGTTTGACATGCCTGCCATACAGGGTGGGCAGAAAATACAAGCCTATTTAAATTTGTTAAACTTTCTTTGTAGTAGGGGCACGAAGCTAAAAATGCATCATTCAAATGAACTTGATCGTAAGGTTTATTTGCCTGCATATTTATTCATCAAAGTATTCTCCAGCACATTCACAGTATTTTTCAACTCTAAAACCAAATTCTGAACAATCCACTTCAGCATCTCAGTATTAATTGAAAGGATGACTCGATATACTCCTTGTTCCAGTTCATCTAGAGATGCGCGCTATTTTTCAAACACTTTTGCCAGCACATAGCCCCAAAAGATGAAGTCAAGTAGGGAAAGTCGAGTGATCTGGTTGCCGAGGAAATTCACACTTGTCCGAATTAATTAACTCTGAAAACTTGCAGTTTACCAATTTATTCATTACGTCTAGGAATGTGTTGGTGCACCATCTTGCTGGGACCAAACCCTTGACGATCTTTGGTGACTAGAAACTTCCCTTAGCATGTCAATGTACCTGTCAGAAGAAACTTTATTGGCTTCACCAGTTGTGGAACTTTCAAAAAATACGAATCCTGAATTATGGAGGCAATTAAATCACACTACAAGTATCTTAGCAAACTTTTATGGATTTCCGACACGTGACTGATCCTTATTTGACGACAATTTTCGCTAGTTTCGTTTGTTTGGTAAGTCATGTGAGTAACTACATATTGCAGCCATCACTGAAAATCATAGTACTGAAATAAATTTCACCAATATCGATAATTTGTTCAACCATCAAATTAAAAATATGCCTTCTAATTTCTATCTCCGTCACTCCTTCCGCTATAATTTTTTTTTGACAAGCGTTAGCTGGGTCATAGTTTCAAAGGCAAAACATTCATCAAATAATAATAAACTCAACGTACGTTTTATAAAAAAATAGGATTACACTTAATACAAAAAATAAGTTCGAGCTACTTCAAATTATAATATTTCAATGTCGTGCTCTGAATATAATTCGGGGTGGTCCATAAGTAAGGTACCTTTTTAAAACTATTATAGATATAAAACTACAAATAGTAAAGAGATTTGGCTAATTCAGAATGAATGAGGAGATTTCAAAGTTTTCTAGCAGCGTATCAAGTCTACCGACAATCACAACATATTGCCCAAAAAATTCATAAAATCCATGCCCCAAAATGAATCGCTACGCAATGGAACAACGAGAAAAAATAGTGGAATCTTACTTCTGATGTAATTGTTCGGTTACTGCAGTTCAGAGGAATTACACGAACATTGATGGTATTGAAAGAAGTCCTTCTAAGAAGTATATAAAAAACTGGTATTGAAATTTAGAGAAACTGGGACAACAGCAGACAGACAACGTTGTGGCAGGCCACGGACCATACGAACTGGTGCTTCAATTCAGCTTGTTTTGCGAATAGATTTCTGCAGCTTGCAGGAAATGAAAACTTTGTAAAGAATTCAATAATGACTGATGAGGCGCATTTTCCCCTCAATGGTTTTGTTAATAAGCGAAATTGCAGATTCTGGACTTCAGAAAATCCAAAAGAAATTCATGAACGTCCACTTTACTCAGCTAAAGTAACAATATGGTGTGGCATCACGTATTCGAGGATCATTGGACCATATTTTTTGAAGATTCTTATGGTGTTGCAATTTGTGTTTATGGAAACCTGTATAAACAGATGATTCAAGAATATTCAATACCTGAAATTGGAGATAACAACACAGAGATTACCTTTTTCCAACAAGATGGAGCTGCAGCGCACAGAGCGAAAGAAACAATGCAAATGTTAAAAGCAATTTTTTCAAACAGAATAATTTCTCGTTTTGGTGGTATACTTTGGCCGCCTCGATCTCTAGATCTAAGTGCTCCTGATTTCTTTCTCTGGGGATACTTAAAGGAAAATGTTTACATTGAAATTCCTGATACTTTACAGCAATTGAAACTAGACATCATTCAAGAGATCAACAACATTTCACCAGAGCCATTAAGGAAAGTAATGAACAGTACCGTTGAAAGAGCACGCCATTGTTTGACTAATAACGGATGTCATTTAAAAGATAGTGTACTCCATAGTTAAACGTATTTTATTGTTGAATTTATAAATTTATATTAAATTTTAAAATTTCTTTTTTCATTCTGAATTAATCAAATCTCTTTACCATTTTTAGTTTTATAGCTATAATAATTTTAAAAAGGTGCCTTACTTATGGGCCATCCTGTAGAAAGAGAGTAACACCATAAATAAAATAAGCATATACTCTATGTATATTTTTGTCTAATATTTTCATTTTCACGTGAATAATTTTTAAATCTCAGCGGTGTATCCAAGAAACTTGATCATGGACGAGGGTCGAAATAAAATATTTTCATTTGCTCTTGAGAAGTTCTTTCAAAAGTTCCTTCAGAAGTCAAACATCTGGCAGCAAATTTTATCCTATTCTGCTACAAAGATTCGCTGGCGTACGAGTAACTTAAGTCTGATGGTATCTCTTCTACACAACACTTCATTTATCAAAGAAGTACGTGAAATACGTCCACCTTGAATGTGATGCAATGAAGGGCGAAAAATTTTCAATGTAACTGCCTTATTTATTAGAAACTAATTTACAAATTTAACATCTAATTTACAAGCTTAAATCTCACTTACTTCTCAAGTAGTTTTTAACACTGTACTGTAGTACCCTTGGCGCATTAAGATTTAGTAGTACAAAATATGAAATTATTATACATACAACGGGAAAAAATATTTACAATATAGTCCAAACCAACATCATGTCATATTTCAGTTGCCCGAAATAATAGAATTTTGAGGTTATACACAATTGCTTGGTTTACAGGTAAGCTTATTTTATCTGTTCGTAAAAAGAAGTATTTACATTTTCACTTAATCTTTACATGTAGTTTAGAAATTTCTCGCTGTTCATGTACGACTATGTGTGTAACTTTTGAGCTTTGCATCGAATCTGGCGTGCCGACCACTGACGATCCATTAGAAAATGCATCTTGTGTAGGAAAAATAGCAGAACTTAAGTAAATAAAAATGTTCTGGCGTAAATAAACAAACGAAAAATTCAGTTTCGTTTTATCACCAAGATGAAAAAAAATTAGAAAATAGGTTGAAATTAAATAAATTATGTAGAAATTTCTTCTAGCCCTATTTCTGTGTGGGTAAAATTCTTAAGCCATACAAAGAGGTTCGAGAATTATTCAGTGATTCTCTGGAAGAGAGATATATCATTGTGGCAAAACACGTATAAGCCACGATCTAACTGCGCAAAAGCTCTCTTCAAATAAGTCAAGGTCTTAAAACTCGTTGTGTCCAGTACTCGAGCTTATTTTATCAACAGACAGCGACAGAGCAACAGAACTGAGACTATCTCTTTATTAAATTAAAATACCACTCTTTTAAATTCTAAAACAGTTATAATATTTTCATAATTTATGTGTGTCATGAAGCAAACCCATTATTTTTACTGTTACTTGTACATTTTTTGTAATATATAGTTTTCACATCTTATATTCTTACATAAACCGCCATGAAATTACGATATGTGATGTACCATGTGTCTTCCAAACGAGTAAGAAAGTAATACCCTTGAAATAAATTGAATTTCGATTGAGAATGAGATTGGCAGCCCTGTCATGTAATAGCACAAAATCCATCAATCGTGGAGTCAGGCACCACTTAAGAACCATAACCATAACCATACTGTGTCTAAGTCGTTATCAGTTTGATGGTGGTTGTTCTAGATGATTTTCATTTCAGTATAATTCACGCAGCGATGATATCTCTTGGCGCTGTGACATTGGGAAGTATAACAAAAGATGGAACCATAGGGAAAGAAATTTGTTTCACTTTTTTACTTACCAACTTTGAGTCTGGGAAGGGAAGGGGCTTTCTTCGGAATCAACTCTGCACAAACGGCCTTTTTTTCTGAACTCCTGAAACGGCAAACTTTGATGGCGTAACTTCGTTGTTCACGCTTGGTATAAAAGTTTGTAACTTTATTCGCTCATCTACTTCTCTTTGACGTATTCCATTAGTTTTTCTAAGTAACGTAACCAAACGAAGTAAATACTCTTTATATTCTTACTGTGCATGTGTATTTTGTCATACCTTACGATTTTTAATTTAATATACCTGAGAATTTTCAAGAATACAATGAATGCTCTTTACTTTATTAGCAAATAGTCCAAACTTTCATTGCTAGCCATACTTCACGACTGCCGTTGATTGTGGATGGTGCGAAGTAGCTGTCCAAAAAAGAGAGAAGAGAAAGCCACGCTTCTTCCCTAAAAAGAAGAGTCATCTCTTTGCCATACCCATGACACGAAATGGACATTAATGCAATTGCAACAAAACATATTACAATAGAACTAGTTAAGTAATTTGTGTTGAAATTCAAGGCTTTTTGTGCGAGTTTGAGTATCGTTTTCCTATCAGAAAAGCATGACGTTGAATTTAGATTTATTTTTGGTGCCTGATTCAAGTACATGAGGCACAATTGTCTCTCTCACTTGTCCTGTTGAAACCGTTCTACTTTTTTATTTGCACACAAATCTCTGCTGAAAAAGCCGATTTCCACCAGACTTGTGACAGGGAACAGGTAAAATTGAAACTCAATAATGTCCAGTTCTATTTTATTGAAAAAAAATAAGGGAGGAAAAGTTTAAAACTAATTTATTTTAATTACCTTCAAACTATGTAAAAAACAGAACGTAATGATATTCAGTCATATGGCCCACTAAATCAAACTTTGTAAATTGAAAAAGATACTCTGTCGAAGTCAAACGAGTCCCACTGTTCAGTGAGACCTGAGTATGTGGAATATGTAAGATCACGGACAACAAGAGGTCAACATACAACTTAATAATTTTTGCGCATGTCTCCCTCGCTAGTACTGCGCTTACAGGACCAACACGTCTTCCTCATACTCGTATTGTACGTGCTTCAGTGAGATGTCTTATCTAAATGCTTCATTAAAGGTATCATCTCCTAGGCATTTACACTCAAAAGCAAAAGTATTTAATAAGTAATTAGGTGAAGACCCCACGAATAGCTCGTTTTCGTCTTAAATTGAAACACAAAAATTTAAAAATGTAGTCGCGTGAAATAATATTTACTTCCCACATCGTAGCAAATTTCACGGAAAATTTTTGATATTAGAATATTCATCCTGAAGTTTTTAATCTTGTTGGTCAAAGACGGAGAGTTGATCCAGCCGTCTAACTCGTCAGTCACTAACAAGGAATAATATTATGTGGAGCCTCATTTTTTCAGTCAACTTTGCAATCATTTACCAAGATGATTCAGTGGAGTGTGTTGTATTTACCAAGATGATTCAGTGGAGTGTGTTGTATTTACCAAGATGATTCAGTGGAGTGTGTTGTATTTACCAAGATGATTCAGTGCAGTGTGTTGTATTTACCAAGTTGATTCTGTGGAGTGTGTCGTATTTACCAAGATGATTCAGTGGAGTGTGTCGTATTTACGGAGTTGATTCTGTGGAGTGTGTCGTATTTACCAAGATGATTCAGTGGAGTGTGTTGTATTTACGGAGTTGATTCTGTGGAGTGTGTTGTATTTACCAAGATGATTCAGTGGAGTGTGTCGTATTTACGGAGTTGATTCAGTGGAGTGTGTTGTATTTACCAAGATGATTCAGTGGAGTGTGTTGTATTTACCAAGATGATTCAGTGGAGTGTGTTGTATTTACCAAGAAGATTCAGTGGAGTGTGTTGTATTTACCAAGATGATTCAGTGGAGTGTGTCATTTTCGGATCTTAATGAAAAAGTATCCTAGTCATCATGACAAAGTTTGTAGTTTTATTTCCACATGGCTTCCACATTGACTACTACATGAAACATTGTTGTCAGAGATTGGAGTACTTGCACACTATCTTAGCACGTCGCTGAGATAAAAATAGGCTTAGCTATCGAAATTATAAATAACGAAAGTTTATCGTTATCTATGTAATGCTGGAGTTTCAAATCAGTGAAATTTGAAAAAAATTTTGACTATGAATTCTTCACCGACTTACGAGTATGTAGAACAGTTCACTTTCTTTGGACATATGTTGAGAGCTAAACTTATTGGACCATGAAATATTGACAGGGTCTTGGTTTAGAGTGGGCTGATATTAAGAAATAAATTTAGAACTAAAGTTCAAGAAGGATTTTCATTGCGACGAGAGAATTTGCATTCTTCTGTGGACGACCGAATAATGAATTTGTAGCTCAAAGCGTAAACTTCCATTCTTGGAGTGATGAACATCATGTGTTCTTCAAGTTAGCCCTGAAGGACAGAAACCTTCAGTTCTTTAACACCTATTCAGTTCATATAGAATAGTTTGAAAAAAAATTAAGATTCTTTTTTGTGAATTTTCAAAAAGTGATAGTGAACATTTTCCAGTGACTCGGAACGGAGGAAGAGCGTCGCGTTGGCGAGGACAGGATGCGAGCTTCCTGCTCTCATCGAAGCTTCGCTGCGACCTTTTTTGGCTTTGATAAAAAATTGCATAAACCCTGGGCGGGTGCGCACTGCTCAAAATAACAGACGGAAGTTCCAATAATTACGATTAACCGGCAATTGAAGAGGGAGGAACAGGGAGACAAAGGCAGACCCAACCGGCTTTCCGTTTCTGTCTGTCAAAGAGTAAGGAAAAACTTCTGTTTTTCTGCTATCAGGAAAAGTGATAGAAATACAAAGAATATTTACATTCCTTCAGGAAGGCAAAGTGGTTAGTTCTTAAAGCGTATACGCTATTATGTCATATATCTGCCAAAGCTTACTAATTAAAACTGTTCCCAAAATTATTTCAACTGAATTTTTGTTATATTGGTCAATTTAGAGTAGAAATTTTAATAGTATTACTTAATTTCCAGACTTAGAATCCCAAAATTGTTCGTGTAGTTTTAGATCACTTGTCTGAGAGCAAGTAAAAAAACACTGATCAGATCAGCAGAATGTATGTGGTTGCTGCTAAAAGAAGAAGAATGAAGGAAATGCTCCTGAATAATGACAGCAAAATGGCTGAAGTGAAAATGCGTTGAGAAGCTCTGTATGGGGGGAAGGTTGGAGGGGCCTTAGCCACGAACAAGGGGGCCTTGTGCTCCGCTCTCCGAGGGCCCCAAACAAAATAAAGAAAGCTTGGGTTTTTGCCAGTGAAAGAGTCTTTCACAAAACGCTTTTCAGGAATGAAAGGCCCTTGATGCGAATGCTGCTATCAACAGTTAATTTGATCCTTTCACGCTTGTTGATACGCACGTACCACATCCAACTCATTCAAAATTATGAGAATGTTTGATGCTCTAGCAAGCGCAGTGAAAAAATAAGTGCCCAAAATCTCTCTTGTAACTAAGCACCCTCAAGTGTACAGCGCTTGTCCAGCAAAGGTAGTGGAGTTATAGTAAAGAGCATAGCATAAAGAGACCAATGGCATGCCTGGTAAATAATCATCGAGTCAGTACTTCGAGAGGACGAACCCTGACCAAACTCACCTTCATGCAGGTCTGGTCTAACCTATCCTATTTTAAACGAACTTGCCTGAAACTCACAAAGGTACTTGGCACTCAGTACTCTACGTTACTTTACAGTACTCTGGTCTTGAGGCTCTATACGTCTTCTAAATGTAAATACTGCTACAATGTTTTCAGTATCCTGGAAATTCAAAACTCTGGATTTTTGAAGCCTTGTTTCTTACTTGGGACGCTTTCAGCTACGAAACAAAATATTTGAATGCACTTGCCACTCTAGATGTCCAGATTGTTTTGCACGTTCGAATCCCAACTGTAATTTGTATAGTGTTCAATTATTTGTTTTTCAACTCATCTTATTGATACTGAGCAATACTCAAAATGGCTAAATCATAGTTGTATTTTAACTGTGAATGCAGTGATATCATTATTGTTAAATTTTATAGCCTAAAACATTCTCTTCAGAAATGAATTTCTCCCGAACAGTAGCAACCATGTTATTACTCACAATATTGTTAACAATATCACTCTTACTGTTGCATTATTGCATCGACATCAAATAGTGGATTGTTGCACGCATCCTTTTTAGATACATGACACATATGTACGTGTTGAGTTTCCTTGCCACGGCCGAATATAAAACATCGATAATTGTGGATTGGGAAGCATCTCCCCCTCCATTGGTTTTCCCCCTCCATTAGTTTTCCCCCTCCAATGGCTTTCCCCCTCCATTAGTTTTCCCACCTCCATTAGTTTTGTCCAAAGAAGAATTGTTTCACGTCGTATGGGTACGATTTCTTCAGTATTGTAACTAGTTCATCCCAAGTGCGTGAGCATTTTTAATTTTAGCACAAAGAAATAATTTTTTCAGCTAAGATAATAAAAAATTATTGACGATGATCTCATTTACATATTAAGCAGTCAATTTTCTGAAAAAATACTGAAAACGGTGAGACTTTGACTAGTGTTCTGATATGTCCGGAGACTTCCATTGCAGATTGTCATCAACTTGGCGACATCTCCCGCTGTGTGGTGCGCTTGCAAAAATTTCTCCGTAAAATGCCACAAGGTTTAGTCCTAACATAATTTTTCTTCTTGATACACAGGAAAGCTATTTATAATAATTTCACTCAAAACTGATTCATTGTACTGGTGAAAAACAGCTGTCACAAGTGGCCAGATGCTACTCAGATTATGGATACCCAATTTGGCAGTACCGATGAATCGTAGAGCTGTGTAATAGGTTTATTTGATGTATTGAAAAGTATCATATTGTGCCTTCCAGAATGAGTCAATGGAAAAAACAATGGGGGTAATATAAAAACTGCATATTTTAGTAAGACCACAGTTTTGTCAGTAGAGCAAACCTCTGAGTACTTCTTGCTATTAATTTATTCATGCACTTAAGAGAAGATTTACTTAATTGTTTTTATTCATGGTAAGCTTTCTTATTAATAGTGATTTATCGTCATAGAATGAGATTGAAAAGGAATTCACGGTTAAAATATTTGTGTTATGTAATATATTATTTTGAAATTTTTAATTAGTATTGTCCCGTATTTTTCGTGATTTTCATTGACGCTTTCTTGCACATATATCCTCGTTAAATTTTAAATTATGAGTTTAATTACGATAAATAACGAGGCTTGAGTGTAATGCATATAGTTGGAGTCTATCCATTGTCTCAGTATTTCAGCTCCAGAGAAATGCGAAGCATTATATCACAATTAGATTGGGCACTTCTTTATGTTCGAAGATTTCTATTGAAGCAACGATAATAGGTCTTGATAGTTTCGTAAAGACTGTACGAGCTCTCTACTAAATAATGTGGTAAGAAGAGGAATGTATCCGGAAAGTATATTTTCCGCGAGAATTTATCCTTTCTGGGCTGCGTAATTTGTCTGACAAAATATAACCTCAGGAAATTTATGTATGTTCTCTCTACTGAAGAAAGGTAGACATTCAAACAGTTCAGTATATTTATGACGTGCCCTATAACTTTAATGCATGACCAGGCAGCATGCAAACTATTGTTGTACATTGAATAAAGATCGAAATTATTCGACGAGAATAAAAAAACACAAGTGAAGAAATATGAGGGAAGATGGTCTCAATGCTACATTAATTATTTCCTAACTCAAACGAACTATTTCATAATGAACTTTATTGCTTGACCTCCAAATTGGAGAGCAGCGGAAAATCTCGCTATTAATTTAGGAGTAAATTATTTAATAGCTAATGATACTTGATGAAATCTGTGAAGAATCTGAAGACTTCAGTTGATGGAGATCCACGAACTTCAAGAATGGATTTATATGTCCCCTCGGTCTCAGGTTCCAGAACTTCTTTACATACAGAAGCTTATTGGAAGCAATTAATTTAGTGAAAGTCTTCTTTAGGAATTTTATGAGATATCAAGTCATTTCCGATATGGAAATTGGTTTGCACAAGTTTCTATGTTTATGATACGACTCATCTGATTTTGGCTTGTACAAACTACTACTTCACTGAATGTTTAAAAAAAGGACTAAGGAATAAACTTTATGATGTAATTATCATGTTCAGGCTGGTGTTCTAACCATAATATAAAATATTCCTGTACAGTAACTATGTAATATTTTAACTATAAGATTGTTGTTTAGACCTCACGACCAGCTATAGCGTCGACATAATACCAAATACTGCCAGCTTATCTGACTGAGTAAGACAGCGTGGCCATATTGATTACCAAAAAAACAATCTTTACTATACTATGCAGATGTAATGTAATACAGAATATAATATGGGTACCGAAACGAGCCTTGTGGTTCATTTTTGGTTTGCTACCCAAATCCCTTGCCGTCTAAAGTTATGGCACCAATCATGCACAAGCACCTTAATCACTCACAGACCCTTCAGTCACGTACATGCACCGCAATCTCTAGGAGTAAACACGGAGAAGAGAACGAGTAAACAATGATGCTCTCGGTCATCAAATTTTACGTATTAGTTACCTGACTCACATTACGTAACAATTATATGACTCTACGTACACACTTATAACACACCTGGCACACAAGGGTAAATATGTATGACTCCTGAAGAATAAAAATGATTGTTAAGATATAATTCTAATTTCATTTAAGATACGATGCTAAATGAACGAGTGTAAGTAGATACTGATTTACTCTGAGTTGTAGAAAATTGTTAAGGTTTATCATACACGAGTGAAACATGAATGCTATTCTATTCTTAGTAGCGACACTGAAGAGCTACTAGGTGAAGGAAATCGTAAATTTTAATTTCAGTCATGTCAGACAGCACCAACCTCCTTACGGACCACCAAGTGAGCTAGGGAAGAAAACAACTTGCAATAAATTATTCATTAATTATTGAAACTGTGACTGCTTAGCCCTAGTCAACAGGAAGTAATTTTCCGTGTCTGAGCCACTCACCTTCATTTCCATTTTATAATGCTTTAGTTAAGACAAGTCTCATTGAATTTAGATGGGCAGAAATGACAGTCAGTTTATATGTACTACAACTGCTGTGCAACCTGATGCCAGTGTACAGAGTCTTAATAAAATTGTTGATAAACGGCCCATGAATTGACGTCAGTAAGAAATATAATAAGTAATCTTCAATTTAAACATTGACATTTGTAGTATTAAAATATTTTTCTTCCCTTTGACTCGAAATAATGCGAGAGTAGCTTTTTTTGACTGCAACTTATAAACACAAAACTGTCGTCTTTAGATTACCAAGAAAAACCTTCAAGAGCATCGATGGAAAAAATTATTTCATTATTGATAGCACCTCCTGCCCCAGTTAACTTTTAGAACCAACAGTAAATATTACTCGTACTCAAACAACCTTGTTTGAAGAGAAATATATTTAATGTTTATAACAACCAATGATGTGGGCAGTCGTCTACGCAATGAAAACCACTCTATTAATATTGACATGTTTCATTTAACCAGTACTGCTCAAAAAATTGTACCGTCATTTCCTACGTTAGTTGCTAAACACGATTTAATAAATTTAATTTGTTTTTTGCTAAATAATCAATATTTTTGTTCAAAATAAAACAGTGCACAAATGATGTTTTTTGGGTATCCAATGATGAAGTTCAACATGGCTGTTCACAAGTGCCTTTAGCAACAGCGTTGAAAAAAACTATAAGCATTTAGAATCACTTCCACAACCCATTTGGCTACAGCGTCAGTCATGTATCGAATATCATTCACCTGCTAATGCAAGAAATATTGCTGCATTTGAAACCATTACTTTTTTGCAAATCATTTGATTGCAGTGAAACGTGGCTGATTTCCTCATGGAAGTTGAAAACAATACCTCGGAAAGAAAATTTACCTGGTGTATTAGAGATCTGACTATATTCATATCAATTTCTGCAGGCCAATCAGCTTCATCTACATAGTTCTGCTTCTGAATTCACACAAGCTTACACGTACTTATCTCTAAAAAACTCACAAGAATAATCGTTCTCAAATCAGGTACACAACGTGATATCTATTCAGAATTCCCCTTAATAGCGAGGCAGCTCAGAGTCACTCAAATTGATTTAGCACTCTTGAGAGCCCGAGTGCATCCGAGGCAGATAAGCATGAAATGAGACGTGGTAAAGGCATGCAGGTTAGCCGTTGTTACTGCTCGGTAATTATGGGTTCATTCGCATATAAATACGTAATTGAATTATTTCCTAGTCCTCTATCGCAATCATCGAGTTTGTTACTCAAGTTGTGATTCTCTTCTAATCATTAAAGCTTCATCATTAACTTAGGATTTTGAGATAAGAAATATTAGGGAAAAGATAGAATGGAATAAATATTTTAACACTTTGACTGCGACTCCAAAATTAGTCCGTACGTATAACACAGTCTGTGTACCATATATGGTACACGTTGCAGTCAAAGTGTTAAAAACGTAGTGTTTTATGAAAAATTTGATTGCTAAAAATTCGCTCCTCGGTCACTGACGTTGCACTTTTTCAATTTTTGCGTGGTGGCTCGTGTAAAAAAATTTGAACTACAAAATATATTCTCCCGATGAGATTTTGTTGCTGGAATTCGTGATCAGTGTATAAATATAAACAGTTAAACATGAGATATGACGATCACTAGTTGTAGGTCTCTTAGTATAGCAGAGTTAAGTGTGTTATACTGTTTTAGGGTGTGTCCTATTACTGTAGGTGTGTCCTACTACTGTAGGTGTGTCCTACTACTGTAGGTGTGTCCTATTACTGTAGGTGTGTCCTATTACTGTAGGTGTGTCCTACTACTGTAGGTGTGTCCTATTACTGTAGGTGTGTCCTATTACTGTAGGTGTGTCCTATTACTGTAGATCCGTCCTATTACTGTATGTGTCCTATTACTGTGAGTGTTTTAGTACTGTAGGTGTGTCCTATTACTGTAGATCCGTCCTATTACTGTATGTGTCCTATTACTGTGAGTGTTTTAGTACTGTAGGTGTGTCCTATTACTGTAGGTGTGTTCTACTACTGTAGGTGTGTCCTATTACTGTAGGTGTGTTCTACTACTGTAGGTGTGTCCTATTACTGTAGGTGTGTTCTACTACTGTAGGTGTGTCCTATTACTGTAGATCTGTCCAATTACTGTGTGTGTGTCCTATTACTGTGTGTGTGTCCTATTACTGTGTGTGTTACTACTGTAGATGTGTCCTACTGCTGAAGGCATGTCGTGTTTTGTATATTCATCCTTCATTCATTTGTCTCGCTTCTCTATTTTTTGATGTAACATTAAATTAGGTTGCGCAGCAGGGTAATTAAATATCAGTTAAACAGAAAAGGATTTCTTTTTATTCTATATCAAAAACTATAATTCAATCAATGTCCATAGTAAACCCTACACTCTATAATATATATCATAGTGATACTTGACTGTGAGTAATATTACATCCTAATGACTCAATTTTGTAAAATACAACCATTTATTTATTTTTAATTCATGCTCACGTTTTTTGTGTCATACTTTTAACGCGAGGTGACTGACACGCTACAGTTTGAGAGTGGATTTGAAAACTGCAAATTAAATGTTATTAGCGTAAAACTTATCATTTACATCACTGAGTCGTGGACAACACAGTGGACCTTAATTTCTGTTCTGTGGACGGAAAAATCATTTTAAATACCTATGTCAAGCACGTGTTTTTGAAAATAATACAAACTAACAATACTTAGAATTTCGTATTTTCAAAGGATACATTCCACTCCCTAACAGATGACTGCTGGTATCTCTGCAGACATGCATACGACAGGTCGCTTTCTACTTTTGAATTCATGGAGCTCGCCGTACGGGACTCTCTCTCTCTCTCCTCCGTACGTGGAGTTGACATTGTGTTTTTCACTTGAAGAGAGGCAAGTTGTCCTGAAGTTGAACGTTTCAACATCTTTCTCACAACGGAATAACTTTTTGTAGTATAAAGCAAGCTCGTTTCACCGTACGCGTCGTTCAAGGGGTTATGGAGTTCTATTCTAGTCTTTATGGCAGCATAGCATGAAATTCGCTAAATGGGTGCCTAATAAGTTTAGCAATATACTTTTCCTACAAGTATGGTTTTTAGATGGTCCTTCTACTGAAGCTTTAATTTAAATAACTGCTGCTAGAAGAATAATTTATTTGCAATGTTCATAACTGCACATTTGTCCTGGAATTAAAATTTTACGCCAAGCGGATAGTAGTCCGGATTATAATAATTGCCTTCGCTCCCCGACTAAACGAATAAAAAAGCAAAACAAAGCCTCACATATGCAGCGCTTTCGTCAAGTACATTTATGCGAATTTGCAGAATATTAATCAGAATACTTTTTACCAACACAAGACACATCACATTTGTTCGATCATTTTACGATCTTATTTTGACTAATCAATGCGCAGTCAGAGAGCTACAATGAAAATGTCTCTTTAAAATGTTATGGGCTTACTTGACGGCTGGTCAAAATTGCTCGTTCAAGCCAGTAAAATCCGCTAGTTTAGGCTTGTGTCAACTTATCAGGGACACGTCACGAGATTCAAAACTCTTTGTCCCTGCGACACCACAGGCTTGCGTGTTTCTTTTCTTCCTCTCGTTCTTCTTATCGCCGAACAACGGAAACATCACCAAACTAGAGGATATTTTCCCAAGAAATGCCAATCAATTTTCCGCCACTCTATTCTGACCGTAAAAAGAACTTCTCAGTGTAGGAATAACACTAGGGACGACGCGTTGCGTGCGCGAGGACTGTAACCTACTTACATTCACATTAGCGTTCGAGAATGACGTGTGAACTCGAGGACTCTTTCTCGTGGATTTCCTAACTGAGTGTTAGTCATACGGATCATGAGGCGTCAAACGTAAAGTCACGCACGTGTACAGCCAATTGACTGGCGATATTTGCCTTTAGTCCTCAGAGCAAGTTCGGTGTACTAGGACGCTTGCTAAACATATACATCATTTTTCGGTGGAAAATCCGAATGTTTGGTATAAGCTCAACGAACATCATTCTTATGTTAACCCTCACTTCTTACAAGCGATGAGTTCACTGTAGGAAGTTTTCTCACGGGCTCAGCAATTTAAGAAGCTGCTAACAACTAACATGACTGGAGAAATAACTCGCAAACATATATATATATATATATATATATATATATATATATATATATATATATATATGCATCCTGAAAATTAATCATTTTAACGTATTTCATGTAGTACTCGATCTTGTTGATCAAGTAGGTTAAGATGTGTACATGTTGAGTCAAAAAATATTTTTATTTCCCAGCAGCTGTGATTTGCTTCTGATGTGATCCACGAGACAAATTGTGCATGGGGACAAGCCTAACGTGTTTTATTATAATTCAAAATAAGACGCACCTTCTGAAAACTGAGTACACTCCTCTCATTAAAGCAGCTATTAGGTTGTTACAGAAATAATGGCCGATTTCAGAAGCATGCGTTGGCCTTCGAACGGCCATTAATTTTGTAACAACCTAATACTTAGCTGAGTTGAGGAGCGAGGTTTGGCCACCTCAACAAGGGTGCCCAGCCTGCGGTACATGTATCCGTAGGGGTACATTTTCTTATCTAAAAGAATATATTTAATGTTGGCAATAGAAAAAAACTAGAAGTTCTATTAAAAATTCAGTGGAATTTTATTATTCTACTTACCTTTCTGTCATAAAAATTACGGGGTTTATGCTCATCTGCTGAAATACTGAAGAGGTGCAGGGTCAGAGGAAGGTTGGGAACTCCTGCTCTACAAGCACGTGGTCTAAAACCGAATATGGACATAGGAACGAGGCGAGTAGTTTATCTTTTTATTGCTATCTGAGTTCTATGCCATCTACAATTAAGACATTAATCCTACACGGGAACCTGTAACTTACTAAGCAGGTACATTACGTTTTGTTTATTCTTCGCAACGAGGCATGTACCATACGTCAGTTTTTATCATCGCTCATTATAACTCCAGACTAGAAGAAATTTTGCAATTAATTCCTTTACAATTTTTTAAACGAGAGCACCTTGGACAACTATCTGAATGTCAAATTTTTCTTACGTTTTATAACGTTACGTAATGAAATTAGAATTTAAATGGAAATCAAATATTTTTGTACATGAGTCAGTTCGTTTACAATCTATTGACGATTTAAAGACAAACTCAGTATTTTGCCAAGCTAAAAACTTTCCTTGGCTTAAAATTTATCAAGTCATTTTATAGGGTGACACTGGACTTAAATTTAAGGAGCTGTGGCAGTGTCGATAAGAGAAAACGTGTCTTGTGTGTGCGACTGCGCCTCGCTTCAGACAGGACAATTGCTACACATTTCTTACTGAACGAGAAACTAAATTCAACATGAGACTTGCGAGCTATTTCCAGCTGATTACCAGAAATGCTCTGACTTTAGTCCTTTGTTTCCCTATACATTTGTTGAGCGGATTTATCATTATTGAATGTGTGTCGAAGATATTCATGAACACGTGAGTAGACATTCAGCTTGATTATATGTTCTTTGAAACAGTGTGATACTTTAATCCATTCATTATTATGGTTTGGCAAATTGCACAGAGGTTTTAAATGCTTCAATATACCTTGTGTTTTCTTTGTACATATAAGAGGAAATTTTAAATATATGAGAAAGTGTGGTGCAGTCTAGGTCCGACACGTAACTCTACCTCAACACATTCGTCTACTACTCCTGATAAGCGAAGTGATGTAGCATGTAAAATATGTTGAATAGCTCAATCAGATATTTAAATAAGTATGAGTATTCTCAGAAGCAAAATGGTGAAATTCAACCTGAAATCTAATCAATTTGTTGGCAATGAAGCAACCCTTTCAATACTAAATACCGTTGAATGTATACGAATAGATGTTAAGAATACATATTAGCATAGGAAGATACATGTGAAAAGCACCAAATATGTCAAGGAAATAAATGTGCCTTATGAAAAAACATTATTTGATTGCGTCTAGGATATTCGAGCCAGTTTCCTTTGGTCATAAGTTTCCTTTGGCCAAGCCCAAACATGTTTAAGCCTCGTCTTCATTCTGCAGCTACAAAAGTAACTTGTTCATTTCTGTGTTGCTTCGCTCTCCAATTTCTTGAAGGACAGATATTTCATCCTGCAATTCGTAAGTAACGTCATACCCACATTGAACTCATTAAATTAGAATGCTGTGTCCAGTTGAATATAGTGAAAATTTGTTCATTAGTTTTCCAATGAAGATCCAAAATGAAGTTTGATTTTCAACCCTGATTGTGTGATTTTCAAGTGCGACTTTTTAACTCTGATTTTCAACTCTGATTTTCAAACATGATTTTCATGTCTAATTCTCAAACATTATTTTCAAGCCTAATTTTCACTTTTGATTTTCACACGTACTTTGCAGAAAAGCGTCTCGTACTTCTCTGTAAACCCGCCGAGAGCTTAAGTAAGAATTATTATGACTACACTGAGAAAGAATATCATTATGATAACAAAATCAACAGAATTATTTCAGTAAGAAATTTATTCTCTCTCTCTCCTTACTCAGCTGATATATTATAGCTCATTTCTGAGTTCTAACTGATGTGTCATTAAACCTCGTAGAACTCTGGGAAATGCTTGATAAAAAATTGTGTGAGATGATGCTCCATACCGGGAGCTTATAAAGTTTTTAGATGAATTTATTGCACTAAAAACAATATAAATTATCATCATTGAATACAAAAGTCTCTGTAATATTGGACTTTTGCACAATTTGTTCTCTGATACAAAAAAGAACCAATTAAAGTCTCCCAATGGAAGCCAATTTTGACCAAAATGTTCACCGAACTCCAGTGTGAATGCACACTAGCAGAGTACGCTACAATGCGTTAACCAACAGACATCAAATGGAAGTTTGCATCAACTACACAATTGCTGTGAAAGTAAAAAATAAATATCACCATAATCATTTCAACAACAGATTCAACCACTTCCCAGAAATTTTCACCATGAAAATAATGAAAGGACAACGTCTGAATAATCGCTGTGATCATCAGTATGAATCTCATTTTAAAACTCAAATTCAGATTTCGATTTTTGACACAATAAAATCATAAAAATTTACTATTTGATACCAAATTTCTTAAATTTATATTTGAAAATGTTGTATGACATTGATTTCATAAAACGCTCAATTTTTAAAACTTTATAGTCAGATGATTGTGAACAACCGAGTTACAACTTGTATTCAATGACTTGTGTATTTATTGACGACTTGTGTATTCAATGAAAATAAAGAATAAAGTTTTTTCTTTATTTTTTCTTTCTTTCTTCCAAATAAACTAATTTTGAAAAGAAACAATGAAAAACTTAAAAACTCAGACGCAGACATGCACAACATTACTCATCAATACGGAGAAAGAAACGAGAAACGATTACCTATTTTCTCAGGGTCCGTGGAGAACTTACTGCTTCTTATCTGGTCTCAAGAATAATTTAGTAGGGTGAGTTGAGAGCAGTAGATTCATTGCAAAAGCGTTGACGTGTGGCACGTTCACAAGTACATGACGAATGGACGTTACGTTCTCGACGAGTTTGGATTTTTGTAGATACAACTCTAACGATGTATTATTTTTGCCAAGCACATTAATCATTAACTATAAAACATTGTCCTGCATACTGTATTAGTCACTTTCTGACACTGCAATACAGGATGCTATAACGTTTTTGCAATACGAAAGCAGTAGGCCTGATTTGAATCTATATTTGCTATACGACAAACATTGAGAAATAAATCAATGAGTCATTTATTCACTTTTAAAAGCCTTCCGGATTGAGTGACCACCTGGAACGAAATTCATGAGGCATGGAAATTGTGACTTATTCTATCACTATCCCTAATCAATTTATAATTTTAATATGAACAAATGATAGGAGAAGGTAAAAAATCTGAGATTTTGAACTAAAGAGGTCCACATTTATAAGCAGTTTTCATATTATAAAAACAATATATTCTTGGCTGTGCAAGTTAACCGCTAAACTTGAAGACTTATGTAAACAAATAACATTCATGATTTGTCGAGAGCTGAATATTTACATTTAAATTGAATCTGAACGAGTGGTTAATCTGCATTTTTGCTTGTCGTGGTATCCGAGTAGTTGCCGTAGTTAATGGTACAGAGTGGTTACCACTACCGAGTAGTTACCACTAGGTAGTATTTACCACTACCGAGTAGTTATCGCTACAGAGTAAACATCGCTACCGAATCGTTACAACTACCGAGATGTTACCACTACCGCGCAGATACCACTTTCGAGTAGTTACCTACCACTGCCAAATAGGTACCGCTACAGAGTAGTTACCATTACCGAGTAGTTACCTCTATCAAGTAATTATCACTACCGAGTAGCTACCGCTACCAGGTAGTTACCGTGAGCTAATATTTACCACTACTGAGTAATTATCGCTAGAGTAATCACCGCTACCGAATAGTTACAACTACCGAGCAGTTATCGCTACAGGTTACCGATACTCTGAGTCCATAACCATATCAAATGAAAGAGGAAATCTTAGAGTTTTATTTCGTATCTAGAATACCGATTAAAGGTTTATATTGTTACTTGTGAACGTTTCACTATTATCAATAACCCCAAAATGGCAAAATATAGTAAAGAACAGCGGACAAGAATAGTGAAAAGTTATTTCACTCATAACGGATTCTTAGTTGCAGTGCAGAGGGACTTCATGACAACATTTAATCAACGAACAAGTCTTTCCAGACATTGCATTATTGCAATGATTTCAAGATTCAGAGAATCCGGATCAACGGCTGATAAGGAACGCTCTGGTAGACCGAGAGCAGTACGAAATACATTTGCGATTCAACATGTTTCAAACAGCATTCAACAAGAGCCACAAACATCGACTATGAAATGTTCCAGCGAACTAGGAATTTCTCGAAGATCACTATGTCGCATCCTGACAAAAGACTTGCAACTGTACCCATATAAAATTCAACTAACCCATGTGTTAAATTATGCAGACTATCAGAAAAGAAAAGACTTTGCTCGTCCATTTCTGGATCTGGTAAATGATGAGGCCTTTACCTCACACCTAATCATGTCTGATGAGGCACATTTCCATATCAGCAGATACGTAAATAAACAAAACTGCCGATTCTGGTGTGTTGAAAACTCTAGAATAATTCATGAACAACCACTTCATGCAGAGAAGGTTACTGTCTGGTGCGGTATAACAAGTGCAAGAATAATTGACCTGTACTTTTTCGAAGACGATGGAGTGGTGATGACAGTAACAGGAAACAACTACAAACAAATGCTCCAGGAATATTTATTGCTACAACAGAAAGATTTGGAAATGTACAATATGTGGTTTCAACAAGATCGAACAGCACCGCACACAGCAGGAGAAACAATAGCAATACTAAGAGCTGCCTTTCCTGGTAAATTAATTTCATTTAACACTTGGAGGATATCATATTCTAATAATAAAACTTTTGTTAAAAAATAATAAAGCTCCAAGATTTCCTCGTTCTTTTGATACGTAACCCACTTTTTTCGCTTTAGTAGGTTTTGTTTTAATAGTATTAAAAAGTGTGAAGTGAATTTTGCCCCACCCGTTCCTAAAATGCCTAGGAAACCGGAAGTAGATCTCTCACAACAATTTGATCGGATTTAATACAACTGGCGTCCACCCTACATCGAAACCAGAAAAAGTATTCTCGGTCAAAGTGTACACTGTATGTCAGCGCAGCACGAGCTGATACACATGGATGTTAACTGAGAATATGACATTAATATTCTCATGATAGAACTCCGATTCCTTTGTCTCTTAGTATCATAGCTGTAAAAACAATGAGATTCGGTGTAAGTTTTCGTGGACTGAAATAGAAGCAGGATATTTCATCCCAAATGCTTAAAATAATGGAACATTTGCGAAAAATATTTGGTACATTTTTATGTAATGGGTGTCAGCCTGGAAATCAGAAGTGTAGGTTTGAAGGTGTTAATTGTTTCACTGTAATAAAATATATTTATTCAGAATGTATCAAGCTCAATTTCTTCTATGAAACAGTTCGTCTATTTCCACTCATTAAAAGTTAACAGATAATACCTACAAAGAGATAAATATAACTTTATTTAGAAGTTGCTGGAGGAAAGTTTCTTAACACGTTAAGTTAAATAAAAATTACCGACATTGTAATTAAAAGAACAATTGTTGCTGGTTTCCAATCAATAACTATTTTGATTATTTTTTACCTGAATTTAAGCAGCCAACAAGTTTTATATTTTGGATTTTCTTACATTAATGTTCATATTCGGAATTTGCGAGTGTGAAATATTTCCTCAGGTAGTAGAATGGGAGCATTAAGTGTGTATTTTCTGTATCTTCAAATCTCACCCTACTTCCTTTTGATCTACTCAAGTAGAATGTGGTCATTATTGAGCAGCGACAGATGTACGAGAGTACTATTGCATTTCGAGCCTTATTTTATGTGTCGTACGCTATATATCCCAGGTCAAGCATTTGTTACCTTATGCAGTTGAATTTTCAACAGCATAAGCCATGATCCTTTTTAAAACAAGAAATACAAACTATTTTATACTGCACTTTCCAACAGGTTGCTGACGTGGCTGTAGCAGGGCATCAGACTTGAAGTACACACAATACCTTGTGCTGCTCATCCGTCAACACATATTTCAAGAATTTTTGTCCCCTCGCCACACGAGTTTAAATTTACCAGAAGAAAACTAGAAAATCAAATCATGTATCTCATGTTTTGTTACTTACTACCATGTCTTCCAGAATCTCTTATATTTTAAAACGATTCCTGCTAGTTTTTCAGTTATAAACACTAAATATTGACAGTGGTATCACTGCTATCAAACAAGTAGTCCAATTTATTAAGAACTTCAAACGCAAACCATTATAGAAAAGCTACGTTCACATTTTTTAAAGCAATTTAGAAAGTCGACTTATGAGCTTTTATAGACTACAACATGACCACGGATCCTCATGGAATCAAGCCAAAGAATTCTGGCAATTGTAAGGATGGACCCATAATAGATGGACCCATTTTTCAAAATAAAACGTTCATGATTGGTATAAATTAGATTTTGAATTTGACTATCATTCATTTTCATATTGACATATTGTTCACGATTGAGAAACGTCAATAACAATAAGCACACGTTTCTTCAAAACGCAATTATGAGACAAAAGAAACATGGTGTTCAGTTGTAGCTCATCTCTGTGATTGCAGCGATACCTCCACGCTACTTGGGAGACCTCCAAGCAAATATAGAGAGTGAATATGGCATTCAACACTAATTCCTGTTATTGTTGTACTTAATATTTCAATCTGAACCTAGTTTTTCATTTATATGTACTCTCGTTTCATAAAGAAACAGTAAGCTCTCCTGAAACTTCTAATTTCAAAGGAATTGTTCTTCCTCCAGCTGGAAGCATCCTACTCAGGACAAGCAGTTAGTAAAATTATTTTGGAGGCGACCACGCTGATGTACAGATCCACTTCTTCCCTAGGTGGTCCGCCTTGCGCTGTACCCACTCATTCACAAACACCGAGGAAAATATAGACTGTTCACAGAAAAAAAAGAGATTAGTGACATGAACCTGAATTTAGGCGAACCAGCACTTCCTGCGTTGGAAGGCTTATTGCGTAAGGGAGTAATTGAATATTCAGAAAATCTTAATTGGTGCTTTGTGTTATCGGCTTCTTCGACGCATGTTACTGGTAATTACAGCTAACCGTTTCGTCCTTCATGTAGTTGCAGAAAAAGTGAATTTTTAACCATTGTAAAATTTCAAAAATAGTGTTGTGGTATAAATTTTTCCACATTGTTCTGAACTGCGTTCTGAAAAACGTGAAGCTTGTTCCGTCATCGCTGAAAGGATGTGGGTCAAGCTGGGATCGGTGAAGTAATGCTAAATTGCATTAATACGAAGTCTCCCATCATAAAAAGACCTTGTGTCACTTTACGTACGCATTAACTAAAGTAAAATTAGTGGTTTCCGGTGGCACACCTCTTGTTTTTTCCTTCTTAGGATTTCTTACGATTTTGCTAAGTATAAATATGTAATTACTACTCACTTCTTTCTAGGTAAATATGCGCGAATAAACAATTTTCGAACATGACCAACTAAGAACTCATATGTTGTGAAATTAAAATTGATGTAATGTTACTATGAACCTTTTACAAGCCTATAATGTGTTCGTATGAGTAAGAACCGTAAATGTAAAAATTGTAATTATAGTTCCTCAATACATATGATTTTAGAAAAGGATGACTGTGCATGGATCATTAACAAAGACTCTGAATATGTGGAGCAAATTTTTCTATTATACCATGACAGCCTCAAGGGACGGTTCATTCAATTGAGAAATCTTAAAACAATTATAAAATAAGTAGAGTAAATTCGTCTCTTCACCGTCACGGAGAACATATTTTAATAGCAAACACTTGTTCAATAATGGAGGGGAGAAGATGGTTACTGCCAGATATTCTACGTACATATGACTTGGATTAATGTCGAATTTTAATAATAAAATGTAAAATGAATTAAATTGTTTCCTTATGTGAATCCATTTAAAGCAAAGAAGATTCATCCATATTTCCGACAAATTAAACCCCTTGGAACGTATGAGGTATTTGTATGGCATTCTAAATACAAATCACTATTCGGTAAATTGCTCTGTCGGTTTATCCTTCTAAGTTAGGCTGCCACCTGAATTAATTATTACTCGAAAATGCCACGGCAACGTCAGAGATTTATAGTCTGCTGTGGGTTCAGAATTTACGAGAAGCAAAGCGTTCTTCCTTTTCCTCGATCCCTCCTTTTTCTCATGAAGGTGTATGATGAGTTCTTTCGTGGACGTCCAGCACGATACTCTTTATTCTCAGTATCTTCTGCCTTATTGGCATAATTCCCGCGCAGCTTCAATACCCACCAGCAGTTGTGTGTCGAGGGCTCCCAAAACTATCGTGAATAGCAATAACAGTGGGTGAGATTAGGATGTTATATTCTATTACTGTCATGTAAAAGTGGAATATTGTTTTCATACACCGTGACTCTTATTGCACTAAGGAGTTAAGAATCTAAACTGTAAACATGTTTTTTTTGGAATTATCTCAAAACACAAATATTAATACAAACCACTAGTTTCCAGTTCAACTAACAAATAATTTTTTTTTGCATCGGTGGGATTGAGACGATAATGACAGAATAAAACTCAGAACGGTGCATGAACAAAAAATTTAGTATTGATCTTTCAGTGTATTATGATTGGGAAAGTTCTTATTTATAAAAGTTAGCAAAAAAAATCTTCGAAGTAGGTAATTTCTTGATTGTTTATTGTGTATTATATCTACTCGAGCCCTCAAACCTATCACATGGAGCACCAGCATTGGTCCAGCCTGTGAGCTGGATTACTTATATGTACAGGACCCTTAAGTTTCAAGGTTGGAAGCCAGCAAAATAAAAATAGCTCGTTCTCGTCCGTTTAGGTTTTCAAACTCAGAGTCGATGGCTGCAGTAAATGTTATATCTTTGATGGAACTAGAAGCAGCAACTGCTAGCACGATCCTTGGGTAAAAAATGTCCAGCTTCAGCAGTTTTTCTAGAAATTCGTGGAGATCTACTCGTAGTGTACAATACAAAAACTCGTAGTGAAACTCGTACTCAAACTGGCATCTCTCTTTTAAAATAGTCAGATAATCGCTGTCGTATATCATTACTTTTTCTTCACATATGAGATACGTCGCTGCTGTAGCACAAATATAACTGGCGAATAGTTTTTTATTCAACTGAAGGTAAAGAGAATTAAAATGCAGTACGTAGCGTGTTGATACTTATTGCAGCGGTTAGCAACTGCATTTAACTCTTAATCATTGACTTATATTGATCATGTTATTAATGCTGAATATGTACAAATGAGACAAGTTATGAGTTCAGTAAGCAAATTGCACTACACTCCTGGTTCATCTGTTAACAAACTAGAACAAAGTGTAGACGCATTCTAAGGAACTCAAGAGACCTGATTACCAAGAAGATCAATACTATGCATAAAAAAGTCTTAGTTATGAAGAAGCAGAGCATTTTTTACGACTTTTTTTATTTGGCCTTATTTTTACCGCCATGATAATAGACACAAACAAATGATACCGTGCTGTATCCGACAGCTCGCGTCTGTGTTCGAGGCTTTCATATATGTAATATTGTAACGGTCAAACACCACTTCTAAATTACTTAGATTATTGCAACGGCGTAACACCTCTCTTAAATTATTCCAATTATCGTAACAGCCAAACACTTCTTTCAAATAACTTGAATATGCTTTCAACCCCTTAGATTTGTTGAATTGAACATCATCTACTCAAATGACATTGCCCATTTTCTACCTTCCACATCTTTTTCGCGAAGAAAGTTAATAATACAGGCGATGGAGTACAGAAATTTGAAAATATTTAATTTAGCTTGGGGGTGGAAGGGAGGCCATAGTTTAGACTGAACACTAACGTCATTGTACGCACCTTCCCCTTCATCAAATGAGGACTGTAACTCTTGAATAAGAGAAATGTATAAATAAATTATTCTGTTTCAAGAACAGTGAAAATACTATATAAGGTCTATTAAGTAACGGCTTTTACATTGTACGAATATTTCCCAGTTGCTAAGTCAATAATGAGTGTATGAACTATAATTGATGTATACACATCAACCAAAATAAAGAAAGAACTCAAAGAATACATGAGTCTCACACACAAACAAACGAAGAATGAGAGGAAATAAAACATCACGCAATACAGTATAGTCATAATTTATGTCTATTATTATCATGCGAATATAACGCAGACAAGATGTGCTCCATATTCATCCTTTTTATTCACAAAAGTTCATTGCATCACAATTTCTTAACTTCGTTTACTTCTTTCAACTTTAAATGTCTACGTCATAAAGTCAATCAGTGTAAAGTTGTAGGAAGTTACATCAGAGCAGAAGAAACTGAAATGAAGATTTTAATAACATTGTAACCATTTGTTTGATGACATCATAACTTTTTAACTTCGTTTACTTCATTCAATTTTAAATAACCACTTCATGAAATCAATAAGCGAAAGAGTTACATCCCGTTACATCAGAGCAAAAGAAATTGAAACTGGAATTTTTAGTGCCCAAGTATTATGGCAGAGAATTTACAGCATAGATTTGATTTCTCTTGTTAAGGCAAAAGAGAGTACGAGTGTATGCCGTGTTATATAATTAACGGACAACCTGTTGAAGTTAACACTCGTGTAGCATAATTAATGGAGAACCAATTGAAGTTAACACTAATGTAGCATAATTAATGGAGACCCAGTTGAAGTTAACACCCGTGTAGCATAATTAATGGAGAACCAATTGAAGTTAACACTCATGTAGCATAATTAATGGAGACCCAGTTGAAGTTAACACTCGTGTAGCATAATTAATGGAGAACCTGTTGAAGTCAACACTCGTGTAGCATAATGGAGAACCTGTTGAAGTCAACACTCGTGCAGCATAATTAATGGAGAACTTGTAGAAGACGCAGAAGGATAAGAAACCTATTAGCTTCTTCTCCTGCCACAGGCGTGGTGGGAGATTTTGTCTTATAGATTCACTGGAAAAAAGGAAGAAAATGGTAAATTTTAAAACGAGTCATGTATAATGCCTGTTACAATTTGGGTTTTAAACAGAATGGTTAAAATCTTGCAATTAAGTATGTAAATTAGGGTCAAACTTTGAGTTTTGATTTCGAATAGGCTGGTCGGTCACTGAACTTGATATCATAGTCGTTCAAATCCAAATTACAATTGTTTTTAAGCCGAAATTTCATCTCACTGAATAAAATGAAAAGTTATAACTTGAAAAAATAAACTATAAAATGAGAATGGAAAATTAAATATGTCTGGAATTATCAAGGTTGAAAATACATTGGTCGATCCAAATAAAGTTATGTCAAAAGTTTTAAGTCTTCTAGAGCATTAAAAAATTCAAAAGGTTGGGAGCAGAATAAGTTAATATTTATTGTCATTGTGGAAACGTTCAAACTTCTATGTATCATGTAGTTGCGCAGTACAACGTGTGTACTACCAAGGCTGTAACGAAAATTCTATCCGTTTTTAAGAAATGATTAATATGAAAAACATCAAACATACATTCATTTAATCCATGACACATTCACCATTGTTTTCAATTAAATCTTTCCGTTTGTCAATAAACTTTTTGATGCCTTTTTCAAGGATTGAATTTGGTGTTGACAGGACAAATGAAACTTACTTTATTTCAACACCTCTAGCAGTGAGTCTTGTACCCAGAAGTTGATTATATAAGCTACTTAAAAGATGATAGTATACTGCAGGGAAGGCGGGAAAAATGGTGGGGGAAACATTATGTACCTGATAAATTTTTCCAGGAGATTTTCGGTCACTTTTGCACTGTGAGGTATGGCATTGCCATGCTGCAGAATCACTCCTTTGTTAGCCAATTATTGTCGTTTTTCCTGCAAAGCTGTTATCAGACGTGTTAACTGTTGGCAATAAACTTCAGGTGTTATGGTTTGATTGTCGTCTAACAGCTCATAGTGAACAATTTCCTCCACTACCCACTATACACTCAAATGAACCTTTTTTATATGTACTCGTAGGCATCTTAGAGGTGGTTGGATACGTCGCAGTATACGGTGCAGCCACTGCCTTTTGCGCTTCCCCTTGTTCTAGGCCGTGTAGGATCTATTTTTAATCTCCAGTAATGATCTTATCCGGAACTGGTGTTTGATATTCACAAAGAAAGAAGGGAGTACACAGGCCCCACGTTGCTTGCTTTTGTTTGATGAGTGATCATGCAAAACTCATTTTCAAGCCTACAAGATCTCATCAAGTCTTTTCATTTCACAATACGTGGTCATATGGCTCTCATTAAACTCTTTGCTCAGCTCCCTGGGGATAATCGCTGGATTTTTTTAGCAAACGCTCGAAATTTAGCAGAAAAAAGTCCATTCAGGTGTTCTTTTCTTGGTGTATCCTCTAGACTGATGTCACTTTTTGAAACGAGAAAACCCTATTCTGTAGTCTTTTGTAAGTCTTTTCATTTGCCACATCCTTTTCATGCGTGGTGAATTATTCCACAGTGTATATTTGAGTCTATAACACTCATGTCATGGTATTTTATCACAACATCCAAAATAATACAGAAAATTTCAATAATATGGATGACAAAAAAATATGATCTAAGAAGTTAAGTTTGTCTAAACATGTCTCAAAATCGTCCTTCAGAAAAAAAAACGAATTTAACTTCTGTTCGTTAGTTGATTTAGCGACAGCAAACGCCTCTAGCGTCTGTCTGGCGGTACTAAGAGCTGAGCAATACGTGAACCAAGGATATTCGGAGCGTATGCTTTTATTATACTCGTAAGATCTCTCTGAGATCGAGTGTTCATGCATCATCGAGTTTTCATGTACTTTTTCAGCAGCTTCAGCAGTTAAAACTTATAGTTTTATGCGTTTCACTTTCCAAGAATCCATGGATTCGTAACAAAATATTGTAACCTACATTTGCAGTTCATGCAAAGGTTTTTGTATAGTAAACATAGAGGACGAGCTTGTAGAGATATATTTGCTGCCGACATGAATTCTCTTCATTTAGTCTCGCCGAGCGGTTAAATTTATCTGATGCCATTGAACATCAAACAAAAGCTTCGTACGTCGTTTGAGATCATAGGTGTCAACATCGCTATGTAGTGTCAATGTTTGGACAGGTGTAGTTCATATTACATACATGTCTGGACAATACATCCTGCCTTTACCGCTACGTGAACAGTATTGCAATATTAACAGTGTTAAAAAACTCTCCACAGTTCTCGAAACAACCATTGGCAAATTTCTGACGATTTTTAACGTAAATGGGCATAAACAAAGGTGTCTTTTTTGGTATTCAAGAACGGAGCCCTTCACCTCTAAGTAAATTTTTATCTGTGTTCTTGCAAACCTTTGTTCCAGCTGCTTCAAATCTTTCTGAAGTTTAGATCGTGTCATTTGAGGAATCTTTTTTACTTTGCTGACAATATTTCTGGAAATACGATCTGAAATTTTAAACGGAACCACAGAATGTGCTAGACCAACAGTTGACTGACAAAACTTGAGCCGACAAATCGTGTCACCAGTGGTTGAAATTGGTATTTCTAATTAAATTGTAAATTTTTTATGGCTCAAATCTCTACTGTAACAAGCAACACCACTTTCTGGTGTATTTTGGCGATTCGTTGGACTTTGTCATCGTGTAATTAATGAATGAAATACTCCACTCCTTATCCTGAAATCGTCAAGCAATGAATGTTGCACCTGACCAACTTCAGATTTTTATTTAGAATTTTCTAGATCTTTCTTTTCATCTCAGTATTCCTAGAAATTTCAATATTGTTGTGCCTGATACGTTATGAAATGTTAGTTGCGCATTTTCATTAACATAATGTTCACGTTTCATTTTTTCTGGAATCCACTCTTAAATTTGGATTAATTGTACAAAAATAAAGAAGATGTTTCAATTCTATTTGCTGTGGAGTGGTACAAGTATAGGAACTAAAACTTTTAGCAATGTGTTGAATATTTATTGCATCCACTGCACGCTCAATGAAGTATCAATGTCAATATGTGTTTCACTGGAGCATTGTCATGCATGGCAACTTCATAAGTGTTTACGATTACATCCTCGAACAGTACATCACGTATTTTAACACTTGATACATATTCATTAAGTTATTAAGTGGTTTGTATTTCCAATAATGTTCATTTTTTTAAAACATAGACAACGAACTTCAAACTTTATGCCACAAGTTCATAATATAGAACTGCAAGTACCATGAAATTAATTAATCAGAACTGTTTTACTTTCATCATCCGATGGCATAACATCCTTTGTTCATCTTTTGCATGTATCCGATAAGAAATATTATGAGAATATTATACGAACCAAATGCTCTACCGAGTTGACATTGATGGAGAAGTGGTCTCACCCACTGCGGAGAAACCTGAGAAACAGCTTTGTGCCTCAAGGAAGATCCAAGGTTCGTTGAAGGGCTGTGAGGAGCATAAGACCGTCGAGTTTCAACGCAAGGTGTAGCTGAAGTACACTGGTCAGGAAGGAAGTACTTCCAATATCAATAACTTGCGTTTCCTTTTGAGAATCTCTCCTGTCTCCTCCATCAAAAAATGCAGAACGAACTTGCACTCACGCATTCTCTCTGCTGCGCTGCAATAAAGATAATTCTCGTGAATTAACCACAATTCCTTTGTAAAATTAAAATAGTCTCAAGAATTTCCCTATATAATTTTACTACTATTCAATGAGATCACTCCACTTTACTGGAAACCTTCAAGTATGTACTATATATTGTGACTGATTTTCACGTAGACTCTTGATCTGTCAACTTCAATTTTAATCCAATAAAGTTAAACCTAATTGTCAACTAAAACCTCGTTGAGATTTAACCTGACTAGTACGGAAATGATAATAAATCACGTTATGTTTTTTCCAGGTGAAGGCAGCGTTTAGTGCACTACGGTTGTCCTGAAAATACTTGCAACAAGTGATACAATTTAATACCCATTCATTGATTTGGTTATGTTTACGGCACTTTTGAACCATCTAATAATGTAATATATGAAACACGGGCTATCTTTTCTCCGCCAGAGTTTCTATAGATAACGAATAGGGCTTCCGTTATACCATTGAATTTCCACAAATAGATAGCATGAGCAACTATACTTGAAGATTAAGGTAATGCTTTTTTAGTTTTTTGCAAGATTAAAAATTTAACTAGTAGAAATGCAGTAAATCTAAACCATCTAAAAAATCCACACTATTTGTGATTTTTTCTCTCATCGCCAATAATCTTGTTTTGTCACATTCAATAGCTTATACTTTGTAAGGCATGAACAGAAAAATATGTTTTGACTTTAAAAGCGTCCGTAAGTGCAAAAGAGTAAGCATTCGTACTAAGTGCAATGATCAATTTAGTACTGTAAAATGATGCCTCTTCGTTTTTACGTTCTACTGTACCGCTTTATTAAAAAACCTTTAACGTTAATTGCTCGCCCCTAAAGCACAGCAAGTGGTATTGATAGCACTTGAGATCCAACAATCCATCAATGTTGATTAATATCATTTGGGTTTAGATACATGATAAAACTCTAAGAAAGAAAGGACAAGGAACACAAGTTGGATTGATTTCATTTGAGATCAAACGTTCTTTTTAATTAAATCTAGCTCTTTTGTAGGCCATATTGCAGCCCATAAAATTTTACATTTTCGTTCTCAAGTCTGCCGCCGCAATTGAGTTCGTTTTTCCTGTAACTAAAGAATTGGTCATGCTAAGATGGCAAAAATTTCATGAATGTTTCATCAGCCAAAGTACGAAAAATAAATATAAATAAAAACACAAAAATATATTTTTCATATTTACAATATGAGAGAGCAAGCAAAAAACGTTATGGTCGCTCATACCCCGATTTTTAATCGCTTTATAAATGCAATTAACTAAAAAACGTATGATTTTTTATAGAAATATTGAGAGGAGCGATTCACCACAGTGGACTCGGTGGCTAGACTGGCACAGGCTCTCTCCACACCCTCAATTTAGTGGCGTTTTAACCCTAACTGCCATAGCCGCCTGATAAAATCAAACAAAAATGTTCGGATTTCGAGACCCTTTCTCCGTGAGAAAGAGCGGTGTTGGTTCAGCTGGTCTGAGGCCAAGACACAATTTGGAAGACATTTTTGTGATTCGAAATTGATTGTCTGTTAGATTTATTGAATGAATTAAGAGAGCTGAAGTTCATTTTAGCATTCGAGTATTTTTGTAGTTGAGTATTTGAGTGATTTGATTATTTGAGTATTTAAGTATTTCAGCGCACTAATAAAAGCAGGAAAGTATTTAAAAGTCACTTATTTATGAAGTTTCTCTTGTAATTCCAATTATTTTTCACAACCGCGCTCAACATTTTATAGAATCTTGAGCAATTTTAATGTTCAAGTCCTTATAAATAAAGTGCAGAGTGGGATGGCGCAGCAGAGCTGACTGTGTTTGCCCTCCTAACAAAAGAAGAAAGAAAGCTTGGACACCTGCACCAGCCGAACTGCTCCTTGAAAATAGTCTCGTCTGAAAGCTCGCAGAAGCAAAGGCAAAGAAACAGTGCCAGTCAAACCTGTACACCAGTTGACAATTCAAGGTCTGCTGCACCTACACCAAATGCAGAAACGTTCTCAAGAGTTTCTTTATCTGATTGTTTATAAAATAGTAAAAATTGTCAAAAACTTTTAAACAGTAGTGATTTTTTCTACGCAGCCTTACACAAAATCCCTTCTTCGACTTATCGAACTTAGCTAAACTAACAGCGACATGTTCTTACCTCAAAAAGATTGTAAACACTTTTTAATTTTAACTGAACACTTACCCAGTTAAGGTTACTGTGAGAACAAAGGATATTCAAAAATATAAAACGTACAAATACGGACACAAAAACACATTTATGTTAATTAGTTCGTTAGTTTTTAATTTCTGTCAAATTTTGATGCCCTAAATATTATAATAACACGTATTGAGTTGTTACAACTCAATGAAGAATTTATAATAACTGATATTGCTTCTGACATTTTTATAGTTTCTTTTTTACTTATTTATTTTATTCTTGTGCATATTTAAAGCTTCTAACTCGGTCTGATATACTGAGCAGTTGATGGTAGTTCTATCTATCAATGTGAAACTTGTGAAAAGTAACCAACATTACACTGAAATAATTTTGCACCTAAGAAAGTATTGATATCTCATGACATTATTGAGAACCCAGCTTGTGCTTAAGTATGCTTAGTTTACTCATTCACTTAGTAACTTATGGCGTATATGGAACGTTACTTACTTTACTCAATTTAGTCATAACGCATTGAATGTACGAAGAAAGACTTTGTATACAGTTTGAGAATGGACCAGTTTTCTGGCATTGGGAGAGCAAAAGCAATGCTAAGAAAAGCATCGAGGCGCTCCCTTCGCTGGCTGCATGCCAGATTTTGCACTCTGCCAAACCTTTGCCCATTTATCGCCATTAAAAAATTGCTTCTCATGAAAATAAATAGAGTTGAGCAAAATACTTTAGCTCTAGCAGTGAGTTGAATTTATACTACAGTGACTACCATTGATACTAACGCTATAGCAGATAGAATAGCCAGTAATATAATTAGTGAAAGCTAATAGCTTTCATTCATTCAACAACCAAATCGTTTCTACACAAGGTAGAATAGTTTCTGAATACAACGAATCTATTTGACATTTGACACTTTTAATGAAATAGATTGACACAAGCAGAAAAACATGTGGACAATAATGTTAACAATGCTGTATCATTCAAAGTGTCTGCTGTACAGATATTTCAGTTACAAACTTGTTTAGAAAACTTCAGTGTAGATACTCTGGGAACAAGTTGTTTCTACTCGTTTTTTCACAAATTTTATTTGTGGTAAAAAGCCAGCAAAACGACTTGGCCAGGCAGTTCAAGTAAAACAGTGAAATACAGTAACGCATATATTATAATTCAGAACGTTTACAATCTTGCATTTCTAGCAGGTCGTTGCGTAGCATCCCCCTGTGATGAAAGTAAAGATTCCAAACAATTTTCTGTGTCGTAAAATCATTCATTGTATTTTCATTATTTCACAGATGATGGCCGACGATTCAAAACCTCATTGCGTAGAATTTAAAGTCGGACTTTCAAAGATGTAATTAAATTTCAAGTGAAATTCCATCCATTTGCTTGGATGGTGCTATTGGTGCTAGGTTGTTACAAAAATAATGGTCGATTTTAGAAGTATGCGTTGGCCTTCGAGTGGCCATTATTTTTGTAACAACCTAATACTTCCAGTAGCAGAGAAAAAATTGACTAATATGCTGATGTACGTTTGTACGTTTCAACAACATTTTTATTAAATTCGCAATGAAAATGTTTTTCATAATTTTAATTTAGACGATTCCTTTCGGGATCGCCATAACTTCTAAATTTTCAAAGATAGAATATAACCAAAATTAATGTCAGCAGTTAGAATCTAGTTAAAATACTCGATGGTTTTCACTATATATATATATATATATATATATATATATATATATATATATATATATATATATATATATATATATATATATATATATATATATATAAATATATATATAGTATAAATGCCAAGCGCCTCGATTCTTCTTCTTCATCATTTGTAAGCCGGATCCTACACTGTTCACGTGGGTACTCAACACACTGCATTCGACGCATTTTTCAAGTTCAGATGAAATTGAACAATTCGGCACATAAAATCGACAGCGTTTTGTTAAGAAAAAGGTTGGCTGTTAACCATACGATACAAATGTTAACGAATCACTGAATGTCCCACAATAACCACGTTAACTGAATGTCCTACATCAACTGAATGTCCTACATTAACTGGATTAACTGAATGCCCTGTTATTGATTATGCAATGCCAAACTTGGTGAAAGGGTTTTGCCTTGGCAGAGTAAAACTATAAGCGTACCTAGAATACGTTTGAATATTTTCATTATTTATTACCTTATTTTTGTAATATTTTAGATTTACTCTACAATTATTCAATAATCATCTACCACAGACGTTTCTATCAACAAATTCTACAATAAATTGAAAAATTTACTTTTTACATATATATTAACTACCCTTGATATTTCGTTGTCGAAAATTAATTCAAGCCGTAAATTTATCCATATGTGATCAGAGCCAGCGACAAGACTTTTTTGTTTCGTTGTATGACGTGGATAAAAAGGCAATAATTTACACAAATATTAATTATCCGTCCAGGCCAATTTGTTAGTGCGTAAACGTACTAGCGCAGTAATTTATCGCACGTACTACAGAATACTGAGTCCGCTAATCAGACTTTTCAGACTATACTTTTTGTACTAAAAAAGGATCAATGGAACCTGGATTACGTATATTAGGAGCACGTTTCGCGTGTTTTTGCTGTTTCCTATAGTAATCTGTTAGTTCTACTTAACTAAGACCGAGAAAAATAAAAAACTAATAATTTAGATTTTCAACACATTTCATTCTATGAAAGGTTGTTTGAGCAATTCACTAAGACTCTTATCCCGATATTCCAGGAAGCCTCTAACAAAATATTTCTAGTAGATCGGAGGGGAATTCGCCATAAATACAACATTTCAAGTATCATCGACCAAATTTATCCTCAAAATATCGTTTCAGTCCTCATATTTGTTACACGCGTACTTATAGCAGGTTTTATTCTATTAATGGCTTCCTTTTTTATTAATATGTTTTTTTTTAAATTAAAGGTATCAATCTGTTTCAAACCACAGAAGCAACAACAGACCAGATGTGTTCCGATGCCTCTCCATGGCGTCTAAATATTCCTATGACATCATGCGTGCTACGAAATTCTATATTTCTAAGCTGTAATACATTTCTTAAAGGCTTTTTCAGTTTCTGCTTTTTCTGTTGCAAATTTTCCCGTCTTTATTTATGATATTTGGTAAGCCATCACAAGAGCAGTGCTGACCACTCATGCTGAACTCCGCCTGTTTTGCTTTTTATTCCACCCATACACTGGTGCACCTCAGGTATGCGTCCTGTCCATCCACGAATGTTGAACCTCTCTCCCTCCCAAATTAAACGTCATGGTAACTAAAGTTTCTAAGAATTTATTCATCATTGTTGAATGTGTGGTGGAAATTATATGACTCTAATGTTTTCAGGGAGTGCCAAGTTGTGTAGCTGATTGCTGCAGTGCAGTCTGTTTCGAGTTCAGAATTGAAAGCGTCAATAAAAGAGAAAAATGTCCGCAGAATCAAAAAAGATAGATTACGCGCATTAGCCAACATCTCATTTTGGAGAAGTTCATAGAGTGAACTATTTGTTGGAGAGTTATTGGATTGTAATATATCATTCAAGTCGTGCTAATTATAATTACAATGCTAATTTTTTCCGAGATTCAAACTACTCCCTTGATAAAGTAGACATAGAAAGCAGTTATGTAATACGCTCATTCTTTGAGTGTTTTTATAAGGTGTTTTTAAACTGTAGTCTGTATTTTTTGTACTGTATTGATACGGCCAAGCATTCATTTCACACATATAATCTAGATATACGTTCACTGTAACTGAAAGTCGATCTACAAGTAAGATGGCCTAATTTTAAACCCTTGCTTAATTTCAGCTCACAATTTTTTGTTCGTATTTTCTTGCACTGTGTATTTTTCTACTCACTGAGCCTTCCATGATCTATAAAAAAGTCACAGTTCTTATGAATTTCAGTAGGTCGATATAAATCTCATTCGAGCATAGTAAAAATTAAGGCCTTCTTCTTTTACTTCGCAACTTCTCTCACAAAAAAACTCGCTGCTCTAGACTGGGAAATTGGAAGCAGTTCTTTAATTGCACAGAAGACGGTCGGTTTTAGCAGGGGCTCGAATGCCAAAGGTGAGGCCAATATCGTGCGGGCTCGGACCTCTGCCACCACAGCTCAACTAGTGCCATGATTATTAGAAATGTAAAAGCACCGTAAATTACTCAGAGTAAGTATTTCCATGGTGCGCTATTGAATAAGGCACTGTTATACTGCGTGACGTTACGCATAGCAAGGGATACCGATGGATCTGTTGACTCTTTTTCTAAATTACTGTTACAGGAAAATAAGCAAAAAACTAAAAGCGCTCTGTGAGCTGAGCGCACAGTTTTAATGGTAATCACACTTCTAAAACATTCGTTATGAGAGATAAATGATTAGGAGTCTTTTGCAAAATATCTTAGAACAAATGTGTTATATTTATTATGCAACCCTCCTCATATGTCATTGAGGTACACCTGTACCGAACTCTTCAATTTGGAAAAATGTTTTTTCAAGGAAGTGCGGTCAAAATCATTGCTTGGTGTCAGTATCATCTCAAAATACTTCATGGGGAATAGTAGTCTATAGTTTATTTTATTCCTATAAATTAGATTCTAGAGTGATTTTCATTATTTACTGATCTCATTTCTATCCAAAGATCAATGTTCAATACAAAAAATTATTAGCTTTTCAGCGACAAGAAACAAATCGATTCAGTTGTAAATTCGTTGCAGAAAATTTCAAAAATGAAATATAAAATAAATCCCCCGTCAGATGGGTACATTTTAACTCCCCAAGTTTTCGAGAAATAAAAAAGCAATATTCCTGGTTGTACCCAGCTCCCTTCAGAGGTTTATCTTAGTAGCAACCGTTAAAATCTTAGGCCTAAGGCAGTGAGCAGAGCGGCCGTGTGGCCTGTATGTATAAATAAGCGGCTCAGAGTGCGCATGTCTCTTCTCCAATGTGCTGCTTTCTGAGAGTAAAAGGTCTGTAGAATGAGGTCGGCCAGCAGAGCCGTTACTTCGGGTCTCAAATTCGAGTTGACGAATTTGCTCGCAATATCTCAACTTATAATGTAGGATGAAAGGATGCTAGACGACTGAAATTATCGTGCACGTTTGACTGCCCACCTATTTATCGTTCAGATGCTTTTGTAAGCGCAAATGTAATATCTAGGCTAAAATATAAATCAGAAAACTCTAGATCAGTAATTTTTTGCACGCACTTTGGACCAGTCGACCGAACTTGCGTCCCCATGCCAAGATATGAAATACCTTGTTCTCTGGAATTCTGAGCTTGCGTTTTTTTATGAATTATCATGAAAACTTTACAATCAATGCTACCGCCATTCCCAGCCTTGAAAAAAATTCAAATTTTACCCCTATTTTGTTTGTACTGCGTGATACTGAAAATCAAATTTATGCATGCAAATTTTGTCATTGTAGAGATGTTCCTGCACGACAGTCTACAGTTCTCACGTTTCTCGATTTTTCGATACGCGTCAACAATTAGATGGGCAAGTACCATATCCTTTATGATTTCAGCGAGCTTTCAACAAATCAACATGAACGAAACATTGAGTAAATATATTTTTGTACATAAATTGTGCTTTCCTTGCGCTCGTGGGAGGGATTTAAGGTATGTCCGAATTATTAGAAAGGTGATTTGCTTTGCGTAAGTACAATTATTATTTCACTTAAACTGAACAAAAGTATTAGGAAGGTGATGTGTTTCAAGTGAAAAAGTATCTCTCTTTCTGGTTTGAGTATCAAATGAACGAATTACTGGTGTCAGCTGCGTTCTGATGATCGAAGTCAACCGAATTAATGTAGCCAATTTATCATTATGAATAAAGAATATGTGTGCGGTAAATGGGTAGAAAAAAATATCTCAAAAGCTGATAATTTCCGTATGCTCCGACAAACTCGTTCATGAAATCGTTATCAGTGTTTCGCCCTATCACGTATGGGAAATTTTTTCACATGATTTGAAATAAAACGTTTGCTTTAATAACGAATAACTTGTAAATCATCTAATGAAAATGAAGTCAACGTTTAATTTGGAAGGAGGTTTCTATTAAAAACAATGATTTTACATCAATGTGAGCATGTTTTTTACGTGAAAATACAAAATTAATTCATACTGTTTAAATTGCACCGTTATTCTACTAACTTCAGGTAGGCAAGTCATTTTCTACTTTGTTTATGAATCAAACATGAACCGTTAAAGAGCACGGTGGCAGTTGCACCCATCGAAAAACGCTACAATGGAGATAAGCGCGTGGTAAAATATACCCAAAAAATATGAAGCTAATAATGAATAAGGAAAAACAATTGAATGAAAAAAATTTATTGTAAAAAGCGGAGGGGGGGCAGTGATACGGCCAGCGTGGTTTTGATACATACCTATTTAGAAGGGCTGTTTAACGTGATGGATCTTAATTATAGCATGCTGAAAGCCCTCTCTTTTTGTAAATAATGTAGAATAGCCAGACGCAATTCGCCCTTGATAGAAGGTTAACAGTTTCTGGATGGATAGGCTTGTTCAAGAGAAAAAGGCTTCCCGTACTTTCCCCTTTTTTATCTCCTATAAATACAGCACCAATACCAGAAACCAAGAGCGGTATGAGAGCTTCGAAACAATTTCAAACTCTATTATTCTAAAATATTTTTTGAAAATATTTTTCTACATGTTCAACTGTAATAATTGTAATTTTCCATTGATGTTTGCAGAATTGATATTTGCAAACTGTAAGAACTTTTAAAGTATTTGGTTGAATATAAATAGACAGCAGTCATGTTCAAATTAACCTTTACTTTATCTAATTTATAATATTCATTGCACAATAGCACCAATACGCTTTTACTATGAAGCTTAAGCAAGATTTCACTGCGGGATAGAAACCTTTAATTGTCTAGAACAGGAGTTCTCAACCTTTCTCTGACCTTGTACCCCTTCGATACTTCGACAGATGAGCATGTACCCTGAATTTTTATGGCAGAAATGTGAGTAGGAAAAATTAAATTACACTGAATTTTAATAGAACTTCTAGGTTTTAGGAGCTATAAAGTTATATTAAATGTACCCCTTTAGATAATCAAGTGTACCCCTAGGGGTATATGTAACCCCAGGTTGGGAATCCCTGGTCTAGAGCCTAGTTGGGAAAAATTCTACATGGAAAATAGCTAAGTTAACCATCAGGGTTTAACGTACCATCATGAATCTCTATTCTCAAATAAATAAAAACGGAGAGTAGAGAATAAAAACGAATATTGATTTAGAATTTTAAAAAACGGATTTCAGAATTCACTGGTTAACAGCTAACATATTTTTCACGTTGCTATTCCAACATTGTGGCCAAAAACCTTTAGGTTGTGTCCTTAATGAAGGCTGATGTTTAATACTGAATATACAAAATTCGTACGTGTCGAAAGAACTTTTTATGCAGGAAAAGTACACATAAAGTATGACAATCGTTTTGTTTTTCAATTACGAGTATCTTATAATTACATTTTTTAGCAATGAGTGAAGCTAATTCTGTCTGAGTAATCTAAGAGTAAGTCTGATAACACATTGTGTAGGAAGCGTTACATAATACTGTATTGAACAATTCTTTGACAGTACACAATAGTAGAGACTAAATGTAATTGAGAAATGACATCATAGTTGATGAGATTCAATATTGCATCAGAATGAAACTATCTTTTATAGGTAGAAATAATCATATCATCGTCGATGATATAGCCGTCTGAAATCTGTAATTATCATACTTTGTGGGAGATATATGATATAATAGTACTGAAAAAGAAGAAAAAATCGCAGCATAGCGCTGGAACCGAAAAATGAAATGCTATGTCGTGTAGAACTTAAAATACAAGCGATCCCAAATCTAAAATTTACAACGCCGAAAAAGAAACATTTTGATATAAGTAAAAGTCTCGCTAACATTCTGTGGCAATTCAATTCCCTTTCATTTGCATTATGGTATCCAGAATACACAATCGGTTTATTTTTACAAAAAGAAATTTTCTTTTGACCTTTTTCTGTTGAAATTCTCATCATGATGCTTTGATATTTTTAATTCATAATGCGAAAAGAAATGTTTTAAATTAGTTTGACCAGTAACCTGACTACCACTTAGTATAAGGCCAAACATTTTGGAAATTGGTTTCGTGTCACGCTCTTAAGAATAGATTAGCACTGGCGGTTTTGATTTCAGTTCACTGGTAAATTAATACACTCATCTGCACTGTACAAGGGCACTATAATGTCACTTAAAAAAAAATAGAGAAATCCAGAGCCTATTATACTCGATTCCGTATCGTGGATACCGAGTTGCGGTATAATGCGGCTCAAAAATACTGTATTCTAAGTGTTTATTACTGTCACAAGAAAAACAAGTTACCTTGGAAATTATCTTAAGCATGAAAACTTCACTCGAACGAGAAAAAAGACTAAATCGAGAGCGAAAAAGAAGAGAGAGGAAAAAATTATCTCTAGAAAGATTTATAAATATTTTTTGCCATCATTTTTGATGGCACGGGTACACTGACGCGAAAAATTGAGACACACCGAAATGCATGCTAGGATAATAACCGTGAGTGGATGCTCTCTCCTAATTGATAATTCGAAAAGAAATGTTTTAAATTAGTTTGACCAGTAACCTGGCTACCACTTAGTTTAAGGCCAAAGATTTTGGAAATTGAGTTATTGTTTCCAGAATTGTGATTTTCTTGAAAAGCTTCTAAGAGATGATAGAGGACATTTCAGAATAAAATTCCGACAAAAGAGGCCAACATGGATAAAAACGTGTTCAACTGTAAAAGAGAAGCAGCAAGACTTCGACAGCAAGAAAGACGTTGTTCGTCCGATAGAAAACTGATTCTCTTCCCAAGCCCAAAACTGATTCGTTTGGGAACAAATTATTAACGGGCATTGCACTAGTATTAGTAAAGTTCATAGTGTTAGTATTGATATTTCATGAACTTCCTTATACTCGCTTGGGTGTTTTATGTATAATCTATATATTAATAGGCTTAAAACAAAGTTCGTGTGTAACGCTCCTCATTATTATGAAGGCGCCGTGACTGGCGGTATCGTGTCTACGAAGATACTATATATAAGGGGTCGTATTTGCCCTTGTGGCTGGAGATCAAGAAGAACAATAATTATTTGACTTTGTGGCGAGAGATCAAAAAGAATAATTAGGAACTAATCAGTAAACGAGATTGTAAAAAGTACCAATGAATATTATCAACCCATTATTTATTAAGCTACTCACACTGCGTTCGCCCTTCACAATGGAGCAGAGGAGAGAATTAGCCAGAGAGAGGCAAAGAAGATTTCGAGATAGACTAAGAACGGAAGAAAGGCAACCTATTCGAGATATGAACAGGAACTTTATGGTATGAAGAAGACAAAATATGAATGCCACGGATAGAGAGCATGAATTGGTGGAAGCTAGGAATAGAGCAGCTGAAAGAAGAGCTCGCATGACTCAAGAGGAAAGAGATGTTTACTTGAACGATTTAAGAAATCGTTACCAGGAAAGAAGAGCGAATCTGAGCCAAGAAGAGATAATTGAACATAATTCAAATATAAGAACACGAAACCAAGAACGAAGACTGAACACAATTCAAATAAATAACGAACAATTTAATATAGGTCTCATGAATGTCACATGTCGCTTCCGTTCTGCTTTTAGATTTCAAGGAGAGTTACTAAATTTCTGTCACAATGGAAAAGTTCGCTTGCCCTCTTTACAAGAATGCCCTCTACTACTTCGAAGATTGTTGGAGTGTGATAATCATGAAGCAAGAAATTACCGAAACAACATTAGAAATTACAATGCAGCAGTTTCATTTGCTTCTTTTGGTGCAGATGTAATTATGCCGCCTGGAAAGGGGCCTTACTGTTTCCGCTTGCAGGGTCAGACATATCATTTCATTTCTGGTGTGCATCCAAACAATGATGAAAGAAGAAAATACGGACAGGTATATATTTTTGATTCAGCTGAAGCAATACAAACAAGATCAGAGGCACCCGAAAACATTGCTTGCCTCGAATCTGTTTTTGCTTCTATTTCAACAATTATGGAACAAAATCCCTACCCTCATGTATATGACTATAACTATGATAATGGCAGCAAATATCAGGGAGTAAAGTATGGAATAACTTACACCAAAAATATAATTTATAGAGAAATTTTAAATGATTGGGAAAATTAGGAAAAGTATTTTCAATATTGTTTCAATATGTGTTTCCAATAATAATGTGTTTTCAAGGATTTGCAAATTATCGAAAACTGTGCACTGTATTGTCAAATTGTATACAAAATATTCAAACAAAATTACATTTTTACCCTAATGTAAACTGAATTATATAAGAACTTTGCATTGCATAAAAATTTGATTTCATATTACAGTAATTATTTCAGGAATCTTTCCATATCAAAGAATGCCTATAAAATATATTTCCTTCATACGTAACCTTATATGCTTGGAAGCGAGTTAATTATTGAAATCGTGTAATCTACACGGGTTTTTGCTAGTATATTTTATTTTGAATATTCAAAGTTACCTACCAAATTTGCTTTGAAATCATTCAATAGGTGAAACTATTTTAGAAACGGGAAGAGTTTCTCCTTCAGTAATGCTCTTATGTTTGACAGCGCTTTTTGCCCAAAGCTTGATGTACAGTACATCATTCGTCTGAGTTACCTTCTTTGTCCAGAGCTGTGGGAGGAAATAATATTATCAGTTCAGCATTACTTTAGGAGAGGTATTTATAAAGGAATGCATATCGAGCTTTACGAATGAGAAGTCTTTGCCCCCAACAAGGTCTAGTCAAGCCTCTTAAAAAAGAAAGAAAGAAAGAAACTTTATTCAAATCATGAATGAATGAAATATACGTTGGCGGGCCAGCGACTGTTCTCGTCCTAAAGGCTAAAGTAAAGGCTCGTAGGGGTCCGTTGCAATGATCTGGAAGCACGAGGAAATAGTCAGTTTAGTAAGTCAGTCAGTCAGTCGGTCTACCTAGTACCATGAGTCACAAGAAGGAAAAAGTTAGGGAGCTGGGAAGAATTTTGAACCAGAGATCTGACAACTCAGATCAGAGCACTTGACCACGTGACCATAAAAAAGATGGGGTCATAAAAAGAAGTTGCTTGATATTTTTTCTTTAATTTGTTGTTGTAATCAACCTAGGACACGACATTCTCACATGTGTGCAATTCATTTTGAATGTATTTTGGAATGTTTGCCCAGATCTGCTGGAATTAAACCGATATAACTCCAGAGACCGAAGAGCATACAGTCCAGTTTTCTCATCAGAAGTATTCTTCAAGTGAGTGAAGAAAAAGAACATCAAGGCTCAGTTTAGTCAATTCAGTATACTTGCACGGGATTTGAGAGACATGTTTTGATGAAAATAGACGGTCATTATTTTACTCTCTTGATAATATGATACATCTTCCTAAAATCAGGTTTCACTGTGGTAAATTCTGTAAGGTAGCCTTGGAGTCTAAAATAATGACATGAGTTTTATTTACTTTAAGTTTGATGCTATTTTTACCAGACCATGGTTTCAATATACACGATTTATACTGTTTGTGTTCTTTATTCGTTACAATGTATCAAGAGGGCTTGTTATTAGGACTTAAACTTATTTTGATAATATACAAACTGTTTTATCCTATTTAAAGGCATTGTAAAGGGATTATATATAAAGTAGTAGCACGAATAGGCCCTTTAAGAATAACGAAATCATTCCATATGAATGGTGGCAGTTTGGTGTTTGTTGTCGTGGTCTGTATAAAAATTCTTGGTGTTGGAGTGCCCAGGTCTTTTAGAATGTGAGAAATGAAGCCAACTGCAAATACCTGCAACGAATTTGTGAATAACAATCTAAAGTTATCGTACAGGAATAAGCCCTTGAGCTTCGAATACTTACTTGTATATAGGCATGATAATACTCCATCGTCACATAACAAAAACACCGCTCATATTTGGATTTAAAACCGGTCAATTGATTACCTGACGTGCGTGCTTGTTAGATTATAGCGAATTAAGAATTTATGGCGTGTTGTTAAAAGAGGATTTAATGTTAGTAGGCGTCAGTTTTCATAAATGATAAACATAGACGAGGTATTTTGGCAGCCGTCAGGAACATTTCACTATCATTAACTAACAATTCATCAGATTTCGTTGATAAGTGTTTTATGTCTGTTCATGGTAGTCACCGTAAAAATATAACCACTACATTAAACATTCTGAGTTATAAAGCTTTAGATACGTGATATGAAAGGTCATACATTGTAACCCTCCCTCGTGGAACTTTTGTTACTTGATTACATTAGTGCATAACAATGAATTGAATCTCCATTCAATTATTGATAGCTTTAAATCTATAAATAATCACCAAAACGGATGCACCCGATTGCTCGAGGCAAAGGAACATGGCCGGTACTATCGATGCTCTCGCCAAATGCGAGTCACGAAGTGAAATCCGTTTTCTGCAAGCAGAAGGACGTATGCTGTTAACATCTATCGCAGAATGAGCAAAGTGAACGGTGACAATTGAATGAATGAAGGTAGTGTACGAGAATGGTGTACAAAATTTAAAGAAGGGCAAACTGACGTCGATGAAGAAGGTAGACACAGGTACAAGTGTCATAGGAGTAATGATACATTCATAGGTTTGCATATTCCAGGCGATGTATGAGGTATATGCATTAGGTGTGTGTATCACAAGGTATCAAGTGTGGAGTGGTTAACCGAGAGGCGAGCTCGAGGGCAGGGGAAGCATAGACAGTAGGATTGGAGAAGGGTCGCGGTGTTTGGTTTCGTGGCTAAAGAAAGTGTCACACGCAAGCAAATTTATTGGTAGAGACCGTGTAACTCTCAAGTTGATTGAAGAGTGGGCGGAATATATCACAGACGTATAGAAATCTTTTTCAAATCATTGGAGAATTAGGGAAATTGTAAAATGGAAAAGATACGTGAGAGGAGCAAAGCTCATATGAAAATGGTAGGAAGGATAGATGCGGGGGGACTTGGGAACTAGATCTCTGCGACGATGTAGGCTATTGGAACCAGAGCGACATCTAGGTCTAGGGGCATAGTTGTGTTTAAGGGCACCGTGATAAAAGAGAAAATTAGCGGTATTATCAAGGTGTTGTTTCGCGAGTGTTAAACATCGTTGCCATTCCCAACAACGAATCTCCAGTGTAAGGGCAAGTTCTAATATTGATATTGTCAATGTAATGGAGGTTAGCGAGAGGGTAAATCCCGTAATTTGATGTGAGCGTCCATTTATTCAACCGAATTGTTCCGTGTGCACACTTAAATATTCAGTTATCAAGTATGTAATTGATCATTAATAGTGTATTGTTTAATAGGATATTTAGAATAACGTGTTTTAAATTTTCTGTGTGTATCATTACCCCTCATTTTGCCCTTGAAAACAAATATCGGGAGCCTTTTACCATTTCATGTATTCAGAAGATTCGAGTTCCTCTAGTGCGATTACGTATGTTTGTTTCATTTGATTAATTGTATTATTTACAAGTATTAATTGAAGTATAACGGAAGGACAGCATGCAGAAAAACCATGCATTGAAACCAAGATGACGTAAATTATGGGAGAGAAAAGAACTCATCACCAATGTCTCAATGTACAACGAAAAGTAGGCAGAAAAGCTTTTCCCTTTTTATATTCATTAAACAATCGATAACTAATACATAAACATCACAATATCGACGTATCTCCACACGAGTCTGTTGCTACAGTACGTAGGTTTCGTTCAGCATGTTGGTCAGGTGATCAATACCAAACGAAGGTTTACAATCAGTAAACTTTCTGAATTTTTTTAGACATTTCAAGGTCTGCTTTGTACACAATCGTAAGAGACCTTGGATACGGGAAACTGTATGCTCGTTGTGTCCAGGCTCGTAGCACCCGTCAACACGGATCTCTTCTCACTGGCGGGCAACTTCTTTGAAAAAGACATCAAGAAGCTCGTGTCACAACATGACAAATGCCTCAATAGCTTTGTTATGTAAACTCTACATACATAATACATTGTAGAAAAATGAGTAAGACCCTGCAGTACTTTTGATAATAAAATATTTATGTTATGTTAATTTGTCTTTTTCATAGCCCATCCGAAGTTGAAAAAAACCGCCCTCGTGGTATATTTCGTCGTATTAAAAAAAAAGATATCAACAAACAACCTGTAGTCTCGTGGAAGAGCTGCGAGAAGAAGGTCCGACGAATCTTGAAAGAAGTAGTAAACGATATGACAGGAAAATTTAGAATTCGTTAAATGAAAGACGTATTGAATATAATACAGTGCTGGATATTTTTCATCGGATATAAAACAAGGATTTTCAAAGCTTAGCTTTCTTTTCAAAAAGTGTTTAGATAGGTAACGTGTGAGGGAGCAAAAGTCACTGCAATTGAATACAAATTAATGAAACAAAATATAATCCTGATGAAACATAATGTCGTATATCTAATGTAGAAAGATATTTACAGTTTAATCAGGCACGAGGTACGTTTTTAAAGTGAATACCGTTTTGAAATTCCGCTGCTGCAGCACAGCTGTTTGTATGATATTTGGGGCGTGCATGCCGTCAACCGCACTCTTTTGGTAAGCCACAGACGCCAGTACCGAGTTATTCGACATCTGTACGTTTATTTGTGAGTATTTGAAATTCCTTTTCCGATTAAAAATCCCACCGACTGTGAAATGCCCACTGTGATTCGTTTTCTTAGTGCTAAAGGCATAAAAGCGGCTGAAAGTCATTGTCAGATCAGTGTAGTGTATGGGGAAAACATTATGAACAATGGGATGGGGTGGAAATGAGGGAGATCTTCATGAAAAGTTTTGCTTCATGACAATTCCCGTCCACAAGCAGCCAATCGAACTGAAGAGCTGATCCGATCATTTAGCTAGGAACAACTTATCCTCCTCCGAATGGCCCTGATCTAGTACCCAGTGACTATCACGTGTTCCTGCGCTTGAAGAATCATCTGGGCGGTCAGCTCTACGTCGACGATGAAGATGTCAAAAGGACCGTGTTGCAATGGTTGTCTAATCAGGTGGCAGATTTATACGAGGATAATATTCAAAATTTGGCTGTACAATATGAAAATTTCTTTGATATTTTGGTTGAAATTATGTTGAAAAGTAGATTCAAGTCCAGGCTTTCATTGAAAAATAAAATTGTTCAGGGAATTCTACTTGTTCTATTTTATTTCAAAACATTGCTTACTTTAAAAACACGTCTCGTGTCTGTAATATACTGATGCAAAGGATGTTTTGTTCTCAAAGACAATACTATTATCAAGTAGCTAAAAAAATGATACACTTCAAGAAATTAGCGACCAAGAATAATGGAAAATTGTTTCAATTGTATCTTTAGTTACAGTGCAGAGGGACTTCATGACAACATGCTAAGATTCGACATTAAGACCGTATTTATTCATATCTTTTTACTAGAAGCTGAAATGGAAGAGTAATTGTTGAGGTATCGTGGATCATAGTGAAGTCCACCGTCATGGATCGCCTTAACGCACCGTCATGAAGTGTGCTAAAAACGAGCTTTTTTCGATCATCATAAAACGAAGAAATTTCAGCCGTTCTTCCCTTCCCGACTCTTGCCACTCCCACAGTTTCCTTTTTTGTAAAGCCATCAATAACTCATCCGGCTCCTCCCTTCATTTTTGGACCCATGAGCTTTCCTGTCCGTGCCTTCCCTCCGCCCAGCTCCTCTCTCCTTGCGATCGACGCCCCTCAAGCCTACAACCCTCCCTCCTCACCCTCTTTTCTTAGGACTTGCGCCCTCTTCAGTACCTTCGCACCTGCTTTTCATTCCCGCATGCTAATTTTTTTCCCAATTGGTGGTCGAGTTGCGGCATTTGCGATTGCAATTTGTCTATTAACATTCATGAAACGATTTCCACACTAAATTTAGAAATGCTCTGTAGAAAAAGGCCTCACGCGACACTGTTTATGAATTGCTTGAACTCGTACGGTGTTTCTTGAACATCCGTCGCTCAAAAGAATTAACTTCGTAACAGATTTCCTGCATTGATCTTTTCTTTCTCGAGTGAAGATCTTGAACCTCTATGTTTATTCTTGAAGGAGTTGATTAGCACCTGAGTGCAGTAGTACCGAATGAAAAAATGGATTTCTTTAAACAAAACTAATAAAAATCCGATGAGAAGCAGTTTGAGCTATTTATTCACTCATATGTTGATGTAATGACTGTTAATGTAAGTAGGGGTCCCAAGGCATCAAAATTAGTAATTGCTAAAACACAATTTTGCAATATGCATTACTTTCAATTTCAGGTTCATATTCATCTAAAGTTCAAACTAAAGTTATCATAAAAATAATCTATTATTCATATACAGCCTAAAAGACGTAAATTTCGTTTTTCCATGACATTAGTGGCAATAAGAGCCTCTTGAAGCTCATTTCAGTCAGCTGTTGGACTCGGAAAGAACTTTATGCGACAACTTGCACGAAGTTTAATGAGTATCAGTGCTCAATGTCAGTGCATCAAACTGACACCACACGAAAATTAGATGAACCTTTGCCGCAAAACTGAGCATCTAAACCATCATAGCATTTTGAGTGCTCGTGAGAGTAGACTGTAGAATGTCAACTGCTCGTGAGAGTAGACTGTAGAACGTCAGCTGCTCGTCAGTGTAGACTGTAGAACCTCAGCTGCTCGTCAGTGAAGACTGTAGAACGTAAGCTGCTCGTCAGTGAAGACTGCAGAATGTAAGCTGATGGTCAGTGAAGACTGTAGAACCTCAGCTGCTCGTCAGTGAAGTCTATCAAAGCTTAGAATCCATTCCTTCAGTTCTTCCTCTTAGTTTACTCGTCCAATAACAATCGCTCACAGTTCGGTCGTACGCTTGAACCGATGATAAAATTACGGCGATTTACTCTTAAGCAATCCAGTTATGAGATATGCATGAATTAACTCTCACGAAGAAGGCTTGGTATTTCTCACTAAACTTCACGATAGCCTCCTTTGTTCTTAACGCCAGTTGCTGAACACGTCAGCTGCTTTGAACATCAATTTGAAAAATAGTGAGAACTTTAAGCGGCTGAAGAAGTTGAAGCTCATTTAGTTGGGAAAAGTTTCCATTGAATTTCCTCTTTTTTGAATCTCCGACGGAAGGTTTCTGTCTGGCGAGGCGGATATCCTGTCACTGTCTCCGTCTAATAATTCATAGCTTCCATTCACGGTAATTTCTCGTTGAGAAAAATGCTGGGTCTCTAACAATCACAAATTTTCTTTCATGTGCCATATAATTTGAAAAGAAAATGTAGGTGGTAGTACGGACGCCCGTCAATTAACCTGAATCTGTAAAAAAATGAAACATTAGAGACTAAATTTGTGTAAAAACTGCCACTCTTTCCCCTGGAATATTGTAACCATTCTCTAAACCTCAATTTTAGAAGAAAAATTTTAAGTTTTGTTAATCGGCTTAGTCGGAGAAGAAGAGGGCTCGAAATTCTCATTAATATATTTTGACTGTAATACTGGTAAAATTGTAATAACTTGAAAAATTGATAATATTTTTCAACATGCATCCACCCAGAACTAATCTTTCTGAATAATCTACAAGTTTAAAGTCAAAAATCACGTTCGCAAAATTTTATTTATCTTGAAAAGCCACTTCAGGAAATGGGTCCTGAATTTTCCAGCCCGATACACTGCGCTGTTACAGGCAATCTCGTAAGCTAAGTGCTAAACCATAGTTATATTATGACATATATCTCTTCTTAGTTATATATCTTTCTTTGCATCACTGTACTGAAGGCGTTTTCCAAATCACGAGTGGCTTGCTGTGTAGCAAAGTGATGTTTATGTTTTGCTTCGCTGAAAACTCATATTAATAACTACTACCCTACTTTTATTCGTTTAATAAGTCCCGTACTTCATCCTCCCAGGGAAGCAAAATCCTGATGTTCTGTCAAGTGGACCTGAAACTCTGAGAGAAACTCCCTTGAGGCTAATTCCTCCTGGTCAGTTTTCAACCTATCCCGAAACTTCTCCAGGTCTGTCTGTGTCACTATCATACTTATTTAATTATTGTACTTTCTTGTAAAATCTTATTAAATTGCATATTGTGATTTCATCGAGTGTGTTCAAATTGATTTTATATTGTTATATCATTTTTTAATCGAGTTCTGCTCATTCATTCATAAGTTATAACTATATACGCTGCCCACATTCGGGTGAATAACGTGAGTCCTCAGTTGCTTTGAGGCAAAAGTTAGCAGGAGAAATTTCCCGTAAGAGTTTATGCTTCCTCTTTCCATCCCGTTACTTTTTATCATGATGATCACACCATAATACTGAGTAAAATGATTTTCATACCGTTAGATTTCTTGCAAGCGCAGTTAAATTAGTAGCTTCCGTAATTATTTCATTAGGTAGGCACTCCTCTATCGCCACCAACCTTCAGTATTTCATCTCCCACACATATTTTCATTTTCCGTACCATCACTAACTCATTCCTCGCGGCGCTTCCCCCTCGCACCTCGACGAGCCCGCATGTGAGGCCCCCATGCGCGGCACGTAATGGGCCACTTGCTCTCCCGCCCAAAGTTCCGCCAATAACCCAAACGAGAAGCCCTGCCTGCACCCTGTCTTATTGCTGTGGCAATTGAAGGCCCGCAATGCGCTGCTCAAAGTAATGGAGCGGCAACAACAACTCCTGACAATGAGCTACCATTACTCTATATCTGACAAACGAAGGGAATTGAAAATTCAATAAGGGGTCTGGAAAATACTGAATATTTAGTACAAATCAACTTGAACAATAGGTTATAACTTTGTAAAATTCTACTGACGAACTGAACGAGGATGTGACTTTTAATATTAGTTGACTAACTATTCTCTATCCGTTCCAACAAGCAGTACTAATTAATAAACTGTTGTTCATAATTCGTTCTCAGATAAATTTGAAATACAGAATTACCTTTAGCAAACCTTTCAAAGGATAAAAAGCAGGTAATGCGCTAACTTAAAAAACTGCCCTAGAAAATTAACTGGGAATGGGTTCTAGCAGTGAAAAATGTGACTAACAATTTACTTTCTACAATGAGTGTTGTGAATATAGAAGTAGCTAACCACCTCAATCCCATCAAAAATGGGTTATGCATCATAGCTGTGAGTCTGTTTGATTTATCATTGCAGCAATTCAGAGTGCAGTCACTCCAGCTAACCAGTGAAGAAAATATCTTTAATATCTGTTACGAAATTGTAACAAATATTATCGCAGACTATAAATAATCGATTAAATTCTACACTGAGACTCAACACATTCGTTGATATCATTGAAATAAACTCCTTCTCAGTAACATATTTTGAGTGTAGCATGAACATATTACAAATTACTAGTTCCAAATTGTCTTTGTAGATCGCAAAGAAGTCACCGCGATTACTCTACATTTCGCTGACGCACAACAATGCCTTCAAGTCAAATTAGAATAATATGTTACTGCAGTAGGTGCACTGCATAAACTCAAATAAATTTAGATGTATTCTTCATTACAATGAGAGCTGCTAAAATAAGCTTGAATGTAGTAAATATATTGAAGCGGGAGACTCCGTACAATTAATGTAAATATTTTCAAAATTCTACACTCGGATTCTGTAATGAAAATAAAGAAATAGCTTTCAAAATGAACATAACTGCAGACCATGACTTGACAAAACAACTCCTTTCTTTTGGGGCGCTCAGTGTCGATTGAACCAGATAAAATTCTGGCGGATTTGAGTCACCTTCGTGACTGACGAACATAAATCTGCTGCAAGAATTGCAATTGATTCCAAAGACTTATACGAAAGTTCACACCGTCACCGGCGCTTGAACCAGTTTCCCCTGTTGAGCAGCGTGCTGAGCCCCCACAGAGCTTCTGGTTCTCATGCACCCGAGCACGATCTCAAAACTCGAGCTTCCTGTAATGAGACTACTTAGAATTTTCCAGAGTAACGTTTTAGTTATGATTTCTTTATTGACACAACTAGTATTGAAATAACCATGCGCCTTCTAGAATGGAAGGAATCAAAGTAATTCTTTTGTACTCTCACTAGTAGTTTTTTCAGTGATTCTCTATCCCTAACCGGTGATAATAAGTAGAGATGTATTTTTCTTTGTGAATAAGAATACTATTTTCATTATAAAATAGGTACTAAACACGGGTTACGTCATATTTTCTATTTCCAAGATTTACGACACATCAGCAATTGTTATGACATGTCGTAGTAGAGTGCTATATCGTCATTAAATTAAGTTCTTAAAATCTATACCTTTGAAACTATTAAACTTTTTATCATAGTATTTGTTCATAAATGCCGCAAAAAATAAAACAGTTAATGCCTGACGACTAAAATTCATACTAACATACTGCAATTGACGACAACCTGGTCGTAAATAAAACTCTTCGAGTAAATCTCCTTTCTAACCGTATGCCGTGACCACCCACTTCTTTCCTCTCGTTCCATTCCCCTCCTACGTTGTTCCCCCACCTGTCAATCCCTCCGCATGCCCGCACTTGGATGTATGCCTTAATACGGGCAAACATTAACAAGCAACGAAACACACTAAGAACAGATACACGCGTCCACGTGCGAGAACCTAAAGTGCGTGAGACTGAACAGAGGATGAAGAAATTACGGTGTGTGAAGCATGATGTTTCAACGACTGGTAAAACACGCAGTCATAATAGCTCAGTTCTCGATGTGATGAAGTGACTTGCGTAATGAGAACGAGGAACTGGGTGTAGACTGAGTTGGTGTTCTACATCAATCTACAACCAGAAGACGTTACGAATGAGACCTGAATGTAATGACGGGACTGAATATTAAACAAGTGAATATTGTCAAAGAAAATGGAATCCTAGAATTTTGTAATCCATAATAAAATGATGATATTTTGCCAAAAACTTATGATAGTTATGATATTTTATCAGAAAATGAATAACGAAAATGTTGACAGAACAAAGTAAACGTTCAAAAATTCCAATGAAAAAAGCAGACGAGAGGGCAAAGTTTGGGATTCGAGCATGTAATAGAACATTGAAGCTACGGATCAAATGTGAGGACAGTAGAGAGTGACAGAGAGAGATGAAAGTATTTTATTCTTGTTTCCAAAACTGCTCACCAAAATGTTCTGTCTTTAATGAGAGAGAAATAAAATTTTTGTAATGATGCCGCGCTGTGTGTGTAGACGTTGTGACAGTTAGAAAATCAAAAGAAGCTATTCGTTCCCAATACAAGCAAATGCAAAAAACTGGTGAGAAATCAAAGAAAATGAATGCTAGAAAATGCGTTCAAAAATATTGCAATGGTCCTTAAAACATCAATAAAGAAAAGTATAACCTAAATAAGTAAAATAAATTAATACTTAGTCTTCCAACAATGCTATGACTTATGTTGCCGAAAAGATTTTGAGAGAATTCGGTACACCTTTTGTCTGCGTGATGATGTGAGACTGATGCTACACCGGTGATGTGAGGCTGATGCTACACCGGTGATGTGAGGCTGATGCTACACTGGTGATGTGAGGCTGATGCTACACCGGTGATGTGAGGCTGATGCTACACCGGTGATGTGAGGCTGATGCTACACCGGTGATGTGAGGCTGATGCTACACCGGTGATGTGAGGCTGATGCTACACCGGTGATGTGAGTCTCATGTTACACCCATGATAATACAGTTCAGCTGTGCACTCTGCCAGCTACGACTCCTTATTTAGTTCCAAGACCTTGTATCGAAACAAACAAAATTCATCTAGACTCTTTATGACCGATGATCAGCAGAAAATAAACACAAACGGATTATTTTGATATGTTACAGTATATATTTCGACTGACACTGTTTTAACAGAATTAAAATCATTTTACACACTTTTCTAGAAGTAAAAGTAAGGGGCATTATGGAACATGTGACGTCAGAGTTTTGTCAGGCAGTTGCGGAATGTGTCAGAGCCGCCAGTAAAAGTTAGAACCATTGCGCTGAAAAACTAAATAAACCTCAGCATTTCCGAAAGAAATTCAAATCAAACAAAAGTGTCTCACAACCCACTTCGGGAGATTACATTCCACTTTTATGTATGCGTTGCACTTGCTCCACACATAAATGCCTCGCGTGATCACCGTCAAAGTGGCGGCTTTGGCAGCAGCCGAGGTTGCAAACGAGTGTGCGGGGTACTCTATGGTGGCAAACTCACCTGCAGCCTTTAATGGAATTAGCAACGTCATTAATATTTCGTAATACCCCATGCTGGACTAACTAAAGTAAATTTTGACTAAATACTCGATTACTAGAATTCAATGGACAAAGATGTAATATGCTGGCTGTAATATATGCTGGCGTAATACCCCATGCTGGACTAACTAAAGTAAATTTTGACTAAATACTCGATTACTAGAATTCAATGGACAAAGATGTAATATATGCTGGCGAATTATGCAGGTTACCCATACAACTTTCATGTAGCGGATGTGGAATATTAAATTTTATAATCGATTATGACTGTTTTCTTTTGGCAATTCTATTTATTTCTCCTACTCGTTCAAAGACTAAAGAAAACTGACGTCGATCTTAACTTTTTATACTATAGTTATAAAAGCAGCGCGCAGCATTCGTCTAAAAGTAGAGATAAAACGTGACTCGGTGTCAGAAAAAAAATTCTGAGGAAGAATTGGGAGAGCTCAGAAGATAACAAAGATAATACAGTTTTGTAGAATCGGTCGACTCCTGCTTATACACATTTGTCAATAGTGTGTAGATTCATTCTTATAAATTAATAGTCATCGTACATTTTATCATGAAAAACTATGATAAAGATTACGCAAAATTAACAATTAACAAATGTTCCCTATAGCAACACAAGTCAAATGCTTGATTTTCTGCGTTAAATAGATCACAGTACAAGTCTTAAGTACATTACAATACAATTCCCAAATACATTGCAATTCAAATCGTAAATACATCACAACGTAAGTCACAAATGTGTCGCAAAAATAAGACAGAGATCGAAGGGCTGCAACCGTAGCAAGGCATTTCCACGAGTCATATTCAAGGGCTACATCCACGTCCTAAAAAAGCATGATAATACATACTACTATAGTGTGACTGGTTATATCATGATTCATCATGTTCCATACTAAAATCACACAGCAAAATAATGGCAAAAAATACTCGTATATCTCAATTTGCAATGAATGTCGCAAGATAACAGACTATCCAGTTTACTAATGTCACGACTGTCTGATCCGAGTACGGAGAAAAAGACCGCACACATTTGATGTAACTTCCAAGAAAGATTTATAAAAACTGTAAGGGATCCTTTGGATTCTTATGAATAATTTCCTGATATGAAAAGAACTAATACAAAATTAAATACGTGCAACAGAAAACTACGCAGAGAACAGCCTAAATCAAATCTACGCGTAGAGTGCTTAATCAGCAATCAAGGAATCGGTACAAAGAAAGAAAGAAATTTCATTTCCAATCGAGTATACAGTACAGATACATTGGATTTTTAAGTTATAATGTTAACATCTTAAAAGTAGTGATGATGCTTATCGATATGATCTTAAGAGTAGTGTTGGTGTTTCAAGTGTAATTCCCGTTCTCTGTGCTGCAACTGGAAGTAAAGGCTCGTCAGGGTGTTTCGATGAGCGTGGTGAAGGCCAAGTCTACTACGGGTGCCCAGTGTAGCAGCTGCTGGGCATGTTCTCGTCCACCGATGGTCAGGCACAAACAGAACAAGGCGGAGACGTGTATCGAGCCCGGGTCTTCCCGCATCGCAAGCGAGGATGCTCACCTGTCGACCAATCCAAGCACCGGTTGACCCGAATGAATAGTATACAAATCAAACTTCAGATTCTTATCATACACACATACATTATTAGCTAGGCTTGCAATGACGAATTTAGATCTCTCTTGTCATAAATGTAAGGCTTATTTACTAAATTGTTGTCATTTATTTTGAAAATACTTGATGTTTAACCCTTTCGGTCCTGACGGCATCTCTGGTAGCCGCAGTCATTTTTCGCATATTAAGATGCAGAGCAACACGCATGTCTGTGCAAACGCTGGTAGGGCAGTGCAAGCTACAGTTTGATCAGGACAATGTAGTGACCGTAAAATATCACAAAGCATCTTTTTTAATATTTGATGTTAAATATGTTTAAAAGGTTCTGATATTTGCATCATGGTACCGAAAGGGTTAAGACTCATTTTGTGCAAATAACAGATAACCTTACGGCTTCATAGTACGTGCAGACAAAACACTTGAACAACAACTAGGCTCAGAGGATGGGAGCAGATTTCAGAGGCTCATGAGGAGACTGTCCCCAAGTTAATGGTCGAGGCGACAGATCCTTGTATCTGACCCTCATTATGCTCTACAGATGCAGATAGTTTCATATGATCTCCGCGAGCTGGCTATGAAACTTTTTACAGATGTAGGAGTCAATTGTGGTTGCAGTGACTAATTTGAGCCCATCGACTGTAAACGCAAAACCTACCTTAATTCTTTTGTTCAGAACTTTTTCTGTCAAAATGATGTTTCCAGGTAAACTTAAATATTAATCGATCGTAGAAGAGAAACAGAAAACAATAACAATAAAATGAACTATGCATGTCTACGACTTGAGTTAGGAGACCACCTCTCAGATGGTAAGATTCGAAACCTAAGCTGGAATGACTTCATGAAACTTCACCTCTAGAGACTTAGTCAATCGATTCAACTATTCGCATAATGTTTTGTAGTGTAATGCTTCTATACGCAATGAAATATTATACAAGCATCGCACCAGCGAACATATTCAACTCACGGAGAAGGAACTGAAGGATGACACATCAGAATAACTGCGAGATGGGACCAGTGGTGCATTGCGGGCGGAAATATTTGTATGTACCAAGGACTACTATAATGTAGTAGTAGTATAATGTTTGTAGTAGTCCTTGGTATGTACTTACCGTGTACTCGTACTTCAGAGATGATGAAAACCATCTTATCGTCTTGGAATGACTAGTAACTTGCGTGATGACTTTGTTTAAAGTAAGGACGAGTTGCGCTCCATCGACCTCACCAACTCGTCCCGGACTGTGAGGATCCAATTGCAAGGCTATGAAACTATAACTGCAAATGGGTCGGATGCAGTGGATGACCAAGATGTCTTTAACGTGTCTTACTATACTCTGTGCTGTCCAACGAGGTATTGATGTGACCACCTTCTACACCGGTGAAATATGCTAGTTTCTTTCCCCGCATCAGCCGGATTCAGACTTCACATGCTACGTAGACACTCCCTCGCTTACCTAGAGTGGAAACCCGCCCGTTACTCACACATAGCTTAAGCTACCTGTCGAAGCTGTTGCTTTCATGGGCGGTTGGCGGGTTGCCCTAAAAGCGGGCGAACTGCCCAAAGAAGAGTAAGACGGGCCCTCCCGTTCACAAGGGGCCTGTAACATAAGACATACACGTTGATGCGAAACCTCATCTGACCAACAATTTCAATCAACAGCACAGGCCTGTCGATTGAATGGCATATTTTATAAGCACATGCCTGTGCATATTTTATAAGCACTCTGAACGACCTCAAGAGATCATACTATTACGTTCGCGGTAATAAAAACCATCTCTCCACGAACAATGGAATAAAATAGTCTAATCAGCAAATTTTCCTAAAAACATTCAGATTTAGCATGTGAATAGAACTCAGAAAAAATTTTCTTCTGTTGTAATAATCCTATCTTTTGCTTTGTTTTTTAGTGTTACTAATTTTATTAGGAATACGCCTTATTTGTGGACCTCCTTGGATAAATTATCATTATGTATTTAAAAAATTAAATTATAGTTCGACACGATATTACTTTAATTTTCTAGCTACTTTATTTTAGGAATGACAGTCTTTTTCACCTCTCACATTTATAACGATCAACTTCGCTGCCAAACAACGTGCAAACTACACAAATTTTTCTCTCCACTAGTTTCGTACATTTTTCCTTATGCAGTAATTCTAGGAACTAATTAAATATATTAAGTCCATCTTTTTTCAACTTACGTAAGTCTAAGGAATGTCTTTTTTTATTGCAATGAAAACTTTTCATTAGATCATTGGTCCTTTCTGCAGTCGCACGTTTCTTCAAGTATATTTTATATGGTGTGATAGAAATAGTTTTCTTTATTAACTGAATTTTTGCAACCTTCCCTTCTTCATCTAAAATTTCGTCATTTCAACTACTTTTTTTAAGCTAATACACTTCAGGGCCAAAAAGTTATGAATCGTTCTGTCTGTCACTCATTGAATTCATGTCAAAAGATTGTAAATTTTCATCATTAATATGAAGATATTTGTATTATGATTTTGTCATTAATATTACGATTTCAAAACGAACGATATGCACGTTTTACCCGTTTTATCAAAATAAAAATTACCTTCTTTTGTCTATTTGTTCGTCATATACTTTTCGAATTTTCACATGACCATGGCAGTTACACTATTTTTCTTAAGGAATTTTATTGAATTAATTCTGGGTACGCTGTCGTTGGGAGCAACCTCGCAGCATCACATTATTTGATTCGATTTTTCACACCGTTTGGAAATGTTTAGATGTTGACTATGTACATAGAACACAATTAATATCACCCTACTCATGAGGAGATAGATGAAAAATCCTGATCACACGGACATGGTGCCGGTATGCTCGTGAAGGACGTGCGAGTACTCGTTTTAGGGAGGACTTTTCCGGGAATGAAGCACTGCAAAGTGATAGGCAACTTTAAATGCAGTACAATGCTATCATGAATGACATGGCGGAACTAGATGCCGCCTAAAAATTGCTGTGGCTTGACCAGGACCACGGATATTTATGCATGGCCAAATTGGGCATGAATAAAAACTTGCATGTGGATAGAACTGGTAAGATGTAATAAAACAGACAAAGCCTGAATAGGAATACAAACTTCCAGAATCACTTAAGAAAAAAATATCAACCAGCAAACGCAGTATCTAAGTTTGTAAATGAATGGCTTGACTCTGTGGAAGAAAAACAATTTTCGCATTATATTGTGGAAACGACACTCGAAAAGGAAAATGTGCGTGGGAAATATTGAAATAGAATCGAGACAAGCAGACAGCCAAGCATCTTCAAAACGAACATTGCATCACGCTTGAGACTCAACAAGACAACAATCACTAGAATTTGAAGTGCAATTAGGACTTTAACAAAATTACCAAGATTCAACCTGAATGATATTAATTCATAGCAACTACTATAAACCTTGTTCTCAGTTAACTAACTATTTGATAATTTTGCTGAATTTTTAAGATCATTGTCTTGCTGAAATATTTAGCGTTGTTTAAAATACATTGAGCGTGCGTTTGATATCAGGTTTTTTGCCAAAATATCGTTGTATTTCATATTGTTCATTTTCCTTCAATTAATTCTTTTCTTCCGTTGCAAGATTTTCTCACTCAATGCAGTTGCTGAATTAGGAATTGAAAGACAAAAACTTTTTTCTATTTAGTAAGACGATATTTACCTGTCCTAAAGTTTACTAACACTCAATTTTGAATATGCATGAATACCTACACAATTTTCGACCGCATAATGTCAATAAACTGGTCCCTGAGTTTTCCTTTTATTTCTCCTCTCTGTTTAATACCTCCAAAGTTTTTCTATTGTACAAGTATAATCGCTGGCCCTCAATACCAATAAAAAAACAAACCTACCATTACATTTTATTGAAGTTGTATTTTGATCTTCGTATTCTAATGGTGGCGGTTTGGCAGGTAGGGCTGGTTTTCTTCCTCTGGTTTCAGCGCAGTCGACACTCAGGATATTTCGTCAGGAAATTAATATTTCGACTCCCATGTCCTCAAGTTGCTTGTATACCTCACCTATCCTATGTATTATCTTTCATGTTTTGTTCTGCCGTAGTATTTCCTTAAACGTAGATCCCAACACTAAAACTGAGTACAGAAAAGTTCACTTTCGAGTCACTTACTTCGAAGGACACTCTCAATCCCTCTTCAGAATGGACACAGAAGAGGCTACACCAGTTGGTGATGGAAGCCAGCAGGAGATGCAACTCACTAGTGCTATATGAAGACCTCCAATACCATTGGAGACCACCGCACCAACCAAGGAACATTATATTAAAAGTTTTAAAGGCATGTGCTAATTCAATGTAAGAAACACTTTACAATCCTAATTCAAATGCTTGACCGTAATTACTATGTCTTTTCATTCCTGTCTCCTACTTCTTTATTTTGATCATCCGCACATACTGTTTCAAATCTTTTCCTTCCAAGTTTTCTTTACTCAATTTGCCTTGACTTTGATGACTGACTTGCTCTGTTTGATAGAGTGCGGAATGAGGAGCTGCAAAGAAGAACAGAGACAGAGAGGGAATTGTTGAATGAAGTGCATGGACTGTAGAGGTTGATTGATATTCGTGCTCAGTGAGGATGAATCAGAAGCACCCAATTAAAAAGTGATTCAAGGGAGAAGATGTGTTCGTGGTGGATAAAGATTTAAATTGAAATTTGACGCTAACGGTTCGCTTTGAAACTGAGGTAAGTTACAGGAAATGCGAAACTGTGAGCCAAAGACTAGAATTGAAGTTTTGTAATGAATCTATGGCGCAGTTTTGTCTCGCATCTAGTTTTCTTGCTTGATGAGAGCGAAAGCAAAGGGATGAACCAATACACTTGATGCGGTAAGAGTAAATCAACCACAGCTCACGAGCAGCACAGTTACTGCACCAGGTAAGCAGCGATTTGTAGGAATAATTTAATAAATGTTCCGCCACTGTTCCATTGTATAGAAAAATATAAAATAATAGTATTCGTATATCGAATTTTTAATCAGCATCTTAAATGGAACACTCTACATCAAGCATAATAAAAAACTGACTTTTGAGTTGTGCTCAGTATTCAAGTCTGCTATTAAAACTGTTTAACCCAAAGCGATCAGCTTGAATGTACAAAGAATAAATAGGTCGACGAGAGTAAGGTGGACAGTAAAAGGTCGTGCTTGCCTCGAAGGTTGCTGGCTTATTGACTTATCTACGAAGCAAGTTCTTACGTGTCTTATGTCGTGCGAGATCTAAGCTTTTTCAGGAAGTAAATTAAAAAAATCTGGAGAATAAATATCTCAAATTGAAAAACTGGAGACTATGTGTAGCTAAATGCAGAAAAGGTAACTAAAACAAAGTTTTGAGAGAAACATACTTCATTTCACAAATATTTTATCGTCCAAAAATAATTCTCACAACGATCACAGAAAGAGGTTTGGGTTAGAGGACGGCTGCTACTGCTCGGTACAAGTGACTTGAATTCAAAACAGGTTTCAGTTTTAAGGTTCAAGGAACGGGTTCTGTGTAGCCTTTCTAGAAAATTTATATTCTTTAAGCAAAAATATCGTAGTCGAACCTTCCTGCTTTGAAAAACGCCTGGGAACGGAAGAAGCGTTTTTGCCTTGAAATTAAAAATCCTTAGCTTCATTTTCCCTGAACTAATGAGAATTCTCTAATTTTCCTGAAACATATTTCTGTTTTAGCCCTGCCACTAAAATAAATTGCTATTTGAATCAATTAAAATGTCACGTAAACTTCTAAGAATTTTTGCAATTGACATTGAGTAAAGGAATGTCTATCGAGCGATAGCCACTAGCAGAGCTGAAAAACTTGGAAGCCATTTCCATTCCCCTGACTCGTGGGCAGGATCGAACATTAAAAAAGTTGCACATTAAAATAGACATAAAAAGTAAGGGCGAGAGAGGGAGCTGTGGAGGGGAGGGAGGGACCTGGGGGGAGAGGGGGAGAAGCCCTTCAGCTCAGCTTCCCACAGCTCATCAGCCCCAGAAGAGGAGGCGCTTTCAAAAATCTTCTGTGCACGCAAGAATGTCGATGTGACACCATCGATATTCTTGTTACAAGTGTTCATATTTCTACGCATTGACAGAAATTGTGAAAACACACAGACGGTGACCTCTCATTCACGTCTGTTTGATTATAATAAAGCAAACAAGGCGTGTAAAGCTCGCTCATTCCTGAACCACCACAGGTGAACGCAAAGAGGCCTCTCGACCGAAAAGAAATCTAAATTAACCACATCTGGGCAAAAGCAATAATTCTTAGGCACTCTATTGCCGCAGCAAGCGAGGTCTTTTGTAGGTTTCAGTAAGAGGGGAAGAGGGGTGGAGCAAGGGGCAGGTATTTCTGGTTAGAGCAGGTAGAAAAATCTTATTTAAAATTCTGTGTTGGAAGGAAAGGGTTGCTGAGCTGCTGGGGCGAGCATGCGGGGGAGGGGGTAAGAGTTGTGGGAGCATCAAAGGAATTCGAATAAAATTCTTCGAGAGATTGGAGAGCTCGAAGTAGAGAAGCAATGGAGAAGATGGCACCCCTGCTGCTGTGCGCTGTGCAGAGGCTGTGCTCCGACTGTACGTTACACTAGAGCTGTACATTACGATCTGACCGTGCGTTGTGATGTGGCTGTACATTACGATCTGACCATGCGTTGTGATGTATCTGTACTTTACGCCGTGACTATACATTGTACCAAGGTCATTTAACACGCTATACTTGAATCTTTTTAACGTGTGCGAGTAGTGTGTGACCATTGCAGTTGTGAATGTTGCAGTTGTGAATGTTGCAGTTGTGAATGTTGCAGTTGTGAATGTTGCAGTTGTGAATGTTGCAGTCACGCTCAGGTGGCGCACATGTGCAGCGACTCCTGCATGTAGCAACTGACATCTGTGATGTAGCTACGCTGTGCACTGTATAGCTGCTGTGCACTGTACTGCTGCTGTGCACTGTACTGCTGCTGTGCGCTGTACTGCTGCTGTGCGCTGTATAGCTGCTGTGCACTGTACTGCTGCTGTGTGCTGTACTGCTGCTGTGCACTGTACTGCTGCTGTGCGCTGTACTGCTGCTGTGCGCTGTACTGATGCTGTATAATGTCCTGTATTTGTGCAATCTTCTTGCTCTGTACACAAAATGTAACAACCTTCTCTCGACTGGCACTAGCCTGCATTAGTCTGCAGCTTGAATTTATCTCCCAAGAACAAAGAAGGCTGCGAGGAATACTCATTGAGAAATATAAGTATCTCAACGGCCTTAACGATGTTACCCTGGAAGGGCTTTTCGAAAGAGACGGTAACGTAAGAACCAGAAATAACGGTCAAAAACCTATACTGAGAAACTTCAAGGTATCCCGAGCTATGAACTTCTTTCCCGTTAAAATTGCTTAGACTTTGAACCAGCTGCCTGGAAGCATCGCTTCTGTTGGCACTGTGAACACATTCAAAAATCGTCTCGACAAATATTGGATTACGAACCCCCAGTATTATAACGTACTAATTCTACGTCCCTAACTCCTAGGCCTAGTATATGATTGTGATACATATAAGTGACTGAAATGCCTGTGTGTGAGTGAAGTGCGTGTACGTGACTGAATTGACGTACGTGATTGGGTGTACGTGCGTAACTGATGTCTTTACTTTAGACAGCATGGGACTTGGGTAGCAATCCAAAAATAGGCTGAACGGCTCGTTTCTATTACCTTATTCTGTTCTATTCTGCACCAGCCGATACCAGCCTACATCAGCCTGCATTAGTCTGCATCACCTACTCCAGCCTACACCAACCGGCACGATCCTACAACAGCCTGCATTAGCCTGCATTATTCTGCAACAGCCTACACCAGCCGGCAACAGCCTGCATTAGTCTGCATCAGCCTACACCATCTGGCAGCAGCCTGCATTAGTCTGCACCAGCCTGCACCAGCCTGCATTAGTCTGCTTCGACAGTCTGGCCGACAGCCTCGAGGTGAGAATCGCACCTGTAACAAAGGTCTTCTAAAATGTCTCACATTTCCAATTCGATGAACTGAAAGAGTTTTTTGAACGTATTCTGGGCGTTCCTTTGAACTCACTGAGAAAGGCTTGGAGTTTTACTAACAGAGATTTCGAATTTGGATGAGCTTATTACTTACACCATGTCTATAATTCAATAGCACATGAGATTCGTTTGAGATTTCAGCAGAATTGAAGGAACACTCTTATTTCGCCGAAAAAAAAGCCATTACACTGAGAGGCCTACGCCCAGGAGGGTAGGAACCGCAGGACATCCCAGAATTCTGCTTCTTTATGTCCACGGTGAACAATGTTGTGTGGAGATGGTAGCAGTCTTCCCGCTACAGCGCGCACACTCACATTTACTTACGTACTAATATCTCACCTATTTTCCCTGGAACGTATTTGCAAGAGTGACCTGGTTATGAAACCTAAATGTACAAACCTCATTGAGGTTTCCATCTGTCATCTGAACAAACAACTTGAACTATATTTACATTTGTGATCTAGCCACAAATGCTGACCGATATTTTTGTGTGTGATGTAATCAATCAATATAAATTATCTTCTCTTGCGTTATCTATCAAGCAAGCGAATAAATGAACAGTAATTACTGCAGAGTAGCAACACTTGCAGAATTAGCGCGAGAATACCAGGGTTGTTTGAATATGATCTCACTTGCGTCTTTCAAACGTGTTTTAAGTAACAAAATGCATCACGTGCCCTAATGCAAAGCTATTTCTATGTAAGACTCAAACATAGAATTAATATGGACGCTCTGCTCTATTTTTATTCAAAATTTTCGAGTGACCCTCATATTATTTTAATTTAAATTTCTGGACTGAAACTCTTTTGAAAGCTTAGCATATTTAACTGCTAAAAGAAGGTTATTTTTAATAGAAACACTTATTAGAACAAGCAGTTCAATTTGTTAACAGACAACTGTTGAACACAATTGAAGTAAAATAGTCCAGTATTTTGAAGAACCCCGTACGATTTTCAACAAGGCTCAAATGTTCTGCATTTTCTTGATTACTTACAATAAAATACTCTGCTTGTATAGGTCAACAATTAAGGTCGGAATCATTACTCAAGGGAGACTTCAAAATTATTAAGTCAGCTACAAGAACAATTTAATCCCTCAATGGCAGCTCTCGGTTCAGAGCAATAAACATTTCAAGAGAAAGCAAGCGCGGCCGCAGGCACCGTACGGCTTGCACCAGGATGATGTCCCTGCACACACACCAACGCACTCACAAGAATTTTTATTTTTCAAAAAGCAGGTGATCAATGAGCAGTTATTTGAATATTTTCTTCTGGATTCTTGGGAAATATTTTCTTTCTAACGTTATTTTGCAATAAAAATTGAATGAAAATGAGGTGTAATTAAAATAAACTTCAATTTTCATTGTCAGATTTCAGGGGTGTATTCTTTTAACATCAATCCACCTGATAGTAGTAGTTATTTCTCATAGATCAACCTTGTTTTAAAAAATCTGGGCCCATGTCTAATCTTAATTACTTCTTGCTAAAGTGTTATAATTTTTCACTTTTGACGGTAGCACCACTTGATAATTCAAAAATTCTAAAGCAAGAGAAGCAGCCAAAGAATGTTTATTACTCATATTTCGTCAATCATTTTGGGAATTCAAAAAGTCAACAGGTTTTTTGTACCTAATACTTTTTGAAATGTAAAGAAACTCCAGGTTATGAAACTACTGCCTTGCAATTTCTTATTCTGGATAAGTAAGTGAGTGAACACTCCAAGTACTTCAATAAGTATTTCCCTATTCACTAAATTGTGTTTCTTTCGTCTGTACCTGAGGAACAATGATTTAGATGTTAGTACTTATCACACAGATGTATTTAGGCCCTTATTGTCTCGGTTGTTAGCACTGGTTACTCCAATAATCCAATTAGTTTTGGTGAGATTTTGGTAGCATGCAGTAAAATATTACTGGTTAGTGTATCATGAATCTTTTTTTACTCATAGCAGCGTTTCCTCTGCAGAGTTAATTATTTATCAGTCTTGTGGAACGTTCAGAGAATATTTTTAGTAAAATTATTTAGGTGAAAATATGTCGTACTTAACAGGGACTAAAAGGGCTATGTATTAAAGATTTGCTAGTATGTATATTGTTCCTATACGACAATCAGTAAAATTTTTGCATTCTTAAAACATCTGTAATGGCCAACAGGCCTGTTTGAGTTGAATAGAATAGAATAGAATAGAATAGAATGAGGCTATAGGAACGAACCTTCTGGCCCATTCTTGGATCGGATAATTACTTCGATAATTATTCGGTTGTTTACCCAAGTCCCGTGCCGTATTTCTAGCCGCGTCAACCATGGCGGCAGCGGGATTCGAACCCGGGTCTTTCCGCTCGCAAGCAGATTCGCTCACCAGTCGACCAAGCTGGTGATTACGACTGGATGTATGTTAGGCTCATAGACGAACAAATAACAGTTATCTATGCAAAATTTATCCGACACCATTTATAATCATTAGTCACGGTGACTTATAATTATTGCTCACAGTAACTTATAATCTTTAATGACATTGACTTATAATTATTACTCATAATGAATTATAATCATCAGTCACAACGTCTTATAATAATTAGTCACAGTGATTGAAACAGGTCCTTTAGATATTAAGGACATTTCGTCAGCTAATAAATTTTATCACGTTTCTGATCGTTTTTTATTCTGTATTGGCACGAACCTGAGCAGTGTGTTGTTTTCTTGGACGTCTTCTCTACCGAGGTGACAGGCTTGCTCTTTTCCAGCAAGCACAGGCTAGGCGCATATTGTTTCAATGTATTTACTTATAGTTACATACTTATAATCGCTCTTTTACGCTCACTTTCGTATTTTTTAAAATTCAAGTTTCTATTGTATTTTTAGAAACATGTAAGTTTTGTCGTTTTCTTTTCAATCGAACCAAAATTTGCAATTAAACAGAAAATGTGACTAAGTAACAAACTATTGTTTTATTGTGTTGCATTATTGCCTACCTGACTTTCAGCTCAATAGCTTAAGATTAGTTGAAAAACTGTTCAAGACCATCCTCAAACCCATCTCTTCATTCCTTTAAACAGAATTTTACTTAACAGAGTGAAATTTAAATTAGAAATGCTGCAGTCAAATACTATCAAAGGTAGGAGTGCAAGTGATTTTTATTACATGGATATTTTTACCCCAGTAATAATTGGACCAAGGCTATTACCTTCCAAGAACAATTATGCAGAGCACTTCGCACTTGTTTTGAGCAGCATAAAGCCAAATTTTATGGACAAATACTAGGGCTTAGTTCATGATGTGATTATTTAAATCGAGTAATATAATTTAAATAATGTTTTTCTACAAAATTTTATGGTAAATAATGACGCTTCGCAATAATATCACCGACTGGACCAGCTTGGATTAAATTTCGAAGTCAAACACTAAATGAGCAAATATTCTTCAATCACTGTTTTTATTATTCCATAACTATATCGATTAATCTTTTATATTTTTATGACGGTCACAGCGTCAGGAGAGAAACTTGATACCTATGTTTGAATTGTTGTAATTGTACTCTTCCAAAGCAGCGTTCTTATTCCTGTTAAACTACTTTGTTCGATTCGACTATTACTGGACCTGCCTTGTATAATAGCTGTCCTATTAAACAAGCATAAAATTGGTAAATGAAACTGGACGTAATATAACACACAGTGGTCAATGCCAAACGACAAATTCTTAGTATATCAATTCGACAATTTAAAATCGAAAGTTAAATTGGTGTTCGTATAAACTCAAGGTCAACATTAGATCCAGAACAGCGTCTGGATGATTGGAGTTTTGAAGATTTGACTCAGGGAAATAAACGTTAAAACAAGATTTGAACGACTCATAAGCACCATAAAATTTGATGAAGGGAAATGTGCCAAATAATTTCCAAAAAATTAATAGAATTGGACAATACTGTGAAACCAATTGTAGTATTACTTCTCTTGTTCGAAAAGGAAACTCCAAGACTGGGAGCTGTCAAAATTAGCGTTGTATATCAGCAAACAAAACGAATTTTGAAAAATTGTGAGTCATATATATGTTCAAAGTATATCTTTTCCAAAAACTCAAAATAAAGATTCAGTTTTTTCGTATTGTCTCCTTTGATTGGAATTTCATCGGCTATTTTTCAAGAGACGTCAATTTCTGAGATATCTGAATCCGAGGACGAAAAACCTACAAATATCTTAGTAAACATGGAAGGAAAAATTAACCTTGTAATAAAAAATGACTGTTCTGCACATATGTTTGACAACAATCTCAACCGTAGTTACTGAAAACGCAAGTTCCTACTACTGCTGCACAAAGAGTGCCACAAAATTAAATCAGAATTTTCTTCAAAATACTTTCATATTAAAAGTTCCCGTATTTTCTCAGTGTAAAATGCACCATTTTGCTTGCTTTAGGGTATAAAAAGCCATGAACAAACAAATAAATGCCTATTAAATGTATTTCGATATAAAATTGAGAATAGTATTTATAGTCATGAATATCACTTCCAGTCACGTTTGTTTAGGACAGCGGCTCGTGAGACCGGTGTCCGTAGTCCCGGTACCATAGCTTGCCGTACCATGCAATCAGTTGTATTTTGTTGTTCCGTATGTGCCCTCCTTCAGCAAGCAGAGTGTTATAATTTTTGTGTTTCTTCTGAGCATTACTTTGTGTTGTACTATTTTGACTGGTTCGGCAGTGTCCCTATTTCTGAAATTAAGGCTTGAACTAAATGTTACCTATCATTTTCATTTATATTATACTTGAAACTCGACGCCTCATAACATCACCATTGTGATTCCAAATCGTTTAATCTCACCGTTAAGTCGTATGATAAATATTAGAAGTTATCTGATTTTATCTAATTTTATCGAGTTTATACCACGAAATCCTCTTAAAATTGGTTAGGTTACCGATTTAGTATTCAATAAAATGCTCACTCGTGTCAGCTTCTGATCATGATTTACGAATAAGCTTTTGACGTTGGAGTTCATGTGTCAGAGCTAAGAGGGTATCCATGAGAATCCTTTGAAAGCAAGGGACATGTGGATCATCTAACCTGGTATTTGTATTGCCGTCACTCACACCATGATGTTAAAAATGTCATACAAAAATGGCGTAACTATTTGCGAAATAGGCTCCAAATAAAATTATCATTACATCATCTACAGTTGAATTGTATCACCACGTGCAAAAGAGTGTTAAAGAAGTGTCACTATGCGTGACACGTTCATTCACAAGATGCCTCCATGCACATATTCAGCAGCAATGAAGCAGCCGCCAGTTTGAGGCACCGCATCGGCAGCGGCAGCAGCGAGCTCCAAAACGTCTAAGAGCGGTAACCAGTTTGGCTTTTTTTCTTCTCCAACTTTTATTGAACGAAAAATAGAGAATGGGGTCAGAGAGGCCCTTTTAGAGGCCTTTCTTTCTCCGAATACAAACTCGTGGCCTCAATTATAATGAGAATATTGTTGCTGAATTGACTCGAGAATATGCCAGGGTTGTACGATAACTGTGAGAAGTCTCTCCATACGCGAATTTATTACACTTTTTTTAGCAGCTCAATGCTGATCAGTAGTATTCTGAAGTGATTACAGTGCCAGCACTACTGAAATAAAGCTATAATTAGCAACAACAAAGTTCTTCGACTATTCTAAAGCACTCGTACCCATTCAGATGTTGAAATTTGCCTATCTCTACTACAGTTATCATATGATCTACAAGCTTCTTTGGTTATTATAAAACTACCTTTATCACTGTCTGTAAGACAGATATCAGTACAAAAATAGACTCTGGCTTGAAGTATCTTCAGGTGATGAAATAACTATTCTTGAAATTTCATATCTTATTATATTAATGAAAATATTATATGAGGTCGTTGAGTTAAATGAGTCACTTAGGTGGAAGCAACTAAAATCTGATCAGCCTCAAAAATCTGTACAATTTTCTTGGAAAGAAATAATATTTTTGCTATGTCACATAAGCTCCAAAAAACGTGTTCTACGGTTAAAGAAGTACCAGTAGGCTTTTCTGTTCAGAATCAATATGTTAATGACGACAGTCGTGCCTAAATTTGCTGGGAGGTCGTGCGACTGGGGATAAGGACAGCGACGGAGGAATGAGGACACAGAAAAGTGGCCAGCCCAGGTAGGAGGAGGAGCTGAGGGGGCTGGAAGGGAAGGGCTGAAGGTGGGTATCGAGAGGAGGATTAAAATCCTGGTTCCTTTTTTAGGAGCAAGTGTGGCTCGCCCGGCTCCCACTTTTGGGATTTGTTTCCCGGTATTTGCGGACCTGCCTCCACCCCTCCGTCTCTGACCTGCCTCCACCCCTCCGTCTCTGACCTGCCTCCACCCCTCCGTCTCTGACCTGCCTCCACCTCTCTGACCACAAAACTGGCTGCTCTGTCAGTTCAACTTTCAACAATTCTTTACTTTAGCGGAAAAGTGCGAACCTTTCAATTCATCCTCAAACTTTTAGGATCCAAGCTCCAAAATAAGCAGTTCGTCGTTACGAGGTACCTGCATGTTGAGTTTGTTAATCAACTTTCTCATGAACTCTTTGCGTGCACACGAAATACAACTTCCTAATGTTGGTTATGAGGATAGTGTTTTTTTCACTCAATACATGAACAGGATCATTCCTTTAAAGTTAATGTCAACACATGTCATCTGAAGAACGCACTTCCTGTTCGTGATGCTTCTATCTGTGCTCATAAATGTGAGTTTTTGTGTTTTCCTTTATGGAACTTTGGGTGCATTTTACATAAAATGACAAATTTATGGCTGATTCATATTGTCCTTCCATTCTAAGATTCTTAACCATGAGGAATGGTTTTTTATTTAAATGCTTGATAACACTTCAACTCAATAGTTAAAGTGTCATTCCTCCCTCCGATATACTTTTTATGTCTCACGCTCTTTGAGTTTCCATACGCCCCGGACATTTATTCGTCGATTGGAAACCTGTCGGTCATCCTCGTTAGTGTTGACTCCTGCTTGGCACGTCACTAACATGAAGCGTATATGTACAGGGTGAGGCAAGATAACTTCCTTTTTTTGAAAGGAAGTTCTTACGAAAAAAGGAAGTTATGTTGCACAACACAAGTGACTGCCGCTAACACTCTCTTCAAAGTACGGGTATTTAGAGACGAACAAAGTTTATGCATCATTTAGTAAAGGAAACGGGGGTTAATTTCTTCCTTCTATTTTTCGCAAAAGCAGTGACGTATGGAAGCAGTTGAATAATACGTACCATTCCATAGATATTTTTTATAAATATCAACGAATTGTTCCTATATGAAGCTATTCTCAGATCTTATGAACGCAATTTCGGCTCATATCTAAGAACAACAACAACAAAAATTTATTAAAATTTTACAATTTTTAAGTTGACCATTTAGATTAAAATGGCAGTTACAACTCCCAGTTAAAAATTGCAGGTTCAGGTAATGAAGACTAGTTGAAAGGGATATTCTATTAACCCTAGCCATAATCACTATGCCATGCTCCCTATACCATAATTATTAGGCTATTATCACTATACTATAATGACTATACCATAATTACTTTTCCATTATCACTATACCATTATCACCATACCATAATCACTACTCTATACTCACCATGCCATAACCACTATCCAATAATCACTATGCCATACTCACTATATCATACTCACTATACCATAATCACTATTTCATAATCACTATTTACAATCATTAAATCATTTCCAATATGTAATAATCACTATTCACAACCATTAAATCTATTGTCATTACGCTATAAGCCCTATTCAGTACTATTATGCTAAAATCACAATATGCTCTCATTTCTGTGTGGAGACAAGAAGCTGTGGAAGCTTTGTGGGAGATTTTATGTACAACTTTCCTGGTTGAAATTTTAAATTTGTTTCGTAACCCTTTTGAACCTTTTCAATGTACGTGTAATTGTTTTTTCTAAGAATTCAGAATGAAAAAAGTCCACTTCGCACTTATGTGAGGTAAAGTATATCTAAATTTACGCAGAAATGCACTCTATTTTGTTCCTGAGAAAATATGAATTTCAATTATTTAGTAAGATTATATTTCCATTTTTAGGCCGTGGCAGAAATGAAGCTGAAATGAGCTACCTCACACAGCTCAAAAAAGACATTGGAAAACTTCGCATGTCTGAAATTGAACTAAAAACGACGGAAATGTTAGGTCTTTTAAGAGTTACTCAACGACCGTGGTCGTGGCAGCACTCACGTGGCGTGGTAAAAATCTTCACCAAGAGAATTGATTACGAAAGAACGCAAGTTTAGTAAAAGTAGCAGTGACTTATTAAACTGTTAAAGCATTCACTTTTCAGTGATAGTGAACGAAATTGCTACCTACAAGACATATTCTTAACAAAGTATGCCCGTTGCAAGCTTCATAAAGTCTGATACGAACGAGCAGTTAATTGGAAAACTTTATCATGCATATGATGTAATCAAGTTGAACTCTTTTAGGGCAATAAAACTTTACTATTACTTGGCTAATTGAAATTTTCAGGCTTTCCCACAGCTTAGCATGTTTACATCTGGGTGCAGTCAAAAAACCGTTTTCGTTCATAATGCATTATTCCCACAATGAAGCATGGAAAAAGCTCCATGCTGCATTGAGCTGCTATATCGTGGACTCTCTCGATCCAACCGCTACGATTATTTAAATATTTTCAGCGCTAGATTTCATTCAATAGTAAAGACATTGTTTCCTGATGATGACGCTTTTCCAGGATAACAATGCACAATACACAAAGTTGGTGTGGTGCAAATTTGACGTGCCGAGCATAAAAATGACACAGAACACCTGGACTGCAGCAATGGACAGATTTCAGTACATTAGACGAGTAGCATTCACCATGCGTATCCGAGACACATGTTTGAAGTCGGTTTCCCCTTGTCGCCTCTGTATGAGTTGAAGCAGATTTTATTAGAAGTAAGGCTTTCGATTTCTATGTGGGAGTGGAGTCCAGAGTCTGCACGAATCTGTTCTGATCAAGGCTAATGGAGAACCGATTTCTTAATGCATTTTGTTTTCAACTGAACAGGTGTTCCAATTATTTGGTACAACCCGTCGTGTTAATGTATGTAATACGCAGAAAATGCTGAGATGGATAAAAGAAAGGATCAAATGGCAATAAATGCACCCAAATTTGAACGTAAATGATGACTCAAAGCTAATTAGTGAATGAAATTAGAGACACGGAGGACTTTTAACCTAAAGTACAATAAATTGAAGTAAAATCGGATTTGCATTGTTAGTATATCCAAGCAAATAGTGAATACGGCAGAATAAAATTAAATTTTGCATTGCACTAAATGAGTAGAAACCATCCACATTTCAAATTAAAAGGAAACAGCTGTCAGAGCACTAATCACCACGTGCAATGTTATAGTGTAGCTAATATCTTATTGGTAACAGAGGGGTGAGCACAAGAAGACTGCAATTCGCACTAAAGAAGTTAAAATTCCTGAACTGACAGAGGTTCTGGTCTGTAACAGACTACTGAGGAAATCCGCTGAACTTCAATTTCGTATGAAATTATACAGTGTCGCTGTGTTACCTTGGAGCTCCAAAGTGATGCTGCGCCCAAAAATTACTTCAAGGAGGTCATTGCTGCTATCCATGACTGTTTTTTAATGTTTTTTTTCTCGTAGAGGCCTCAATGACTGACGACAGTTCTACGATGAAGAATTGCTTCGAAGTGACTTGCTGGAACCGGGATGTGTGTTCCAGTTATTTAAAGTCTTCTCTGTCTTCGTTGAATTATGCTTGATTTGTAATGGACAATGACCTCTTAATGGGCAATCTTCATAGCAAGTTTTGTTGCTGCCAAAATTTTAATTTTCATGCCTGAGGAAGAATATTGTTCAGGACAGAATACCAATCTGCTCCAAGTGCTTCATAACATCTGTTTGAGT
>VCRD01000338.1:340032-379278 GCA_006783055.1 Trinorchestia longiramus | reverse complement strand
ACCCACAGGCACAAGTTGGCTTTAACCTACAGGCACAAGTTAGGTTTAACCCACAGGCACAAGTTAGGTTTAACCCACAGGCACAAGTTAGGTTTCATTATATTACTGTCACAAGAAAAATAAGTTACCTTGGAAATAAGCTTAACTATGGAAACTCCACTCGAACGAAAAAAAGACTGAATCGAGAGCGAAAAAGAAGAGCGAGAGAAAGATTACCTCAAGAAAGATTTATAAATATTTTTTGCCAACATTTTTGATGGCACGCGTACACTGCCGCAAAAAATTGAGGCACACCTAAATGCATTCTTGGATAATAACCGTGAGTGGACGCTCTCTTTTAATTAATAATGCACGAAGAAATGTTTTAAATTAGTTTGACCAGTAACCTGGCTACCACTTATTATAAGGCCAAAGATTTTGAAAATTGAGTTATTGTTTTCCGAATTGTGATTTTCATGAAAGGCGTCAACGAGATAATAGAGGATTTTTCAGAATAAAATTCCAGCCAAAAAAGCCAACATGGATAGAAACGTGTCCAACCGTAAGAGAGAAGCAGCAAGACTTCGACAGCAAGAAAGACGTTGTTAGTCTGATAGAAAACTGATTCCCTTCACAAGCCCAAAACTGATTCGTTTAAGAACAAATTATTAACGGGCATTGCACTAGTATATATAAAACTAAATATATTGTATTGCGTTCTTATATGTAATTTTATTAAATATCTTTCCAACATTATTTGCCATCATTTTTGATGGCACGGGTATTATCACAAAATCTCTGCCGTCATTTTTGACGGCTGGGCACACTAGTAAATTAATCATAATAACATAAACATACCTTGTAATACAGAAGTACTTGAGCTATTTTGCAGGTGAGTTCTGGCAAACCATGCTAAAGTTTACGCTTGGAAAATGACTGCTATCGCTTTTCCCCATAGCTTTTATCACTCGAATCGAGCAACGCAACCATGAAACAACTGAAGTTTCAGTGTCCCATTTTTTGTTGGCCACTGTCAGCATGCACTTCAATACAGATTTAATTATGTAGAAAACCTGCATAAATTTGTCGTTGAATCCATTAATTAGCAACAGCGGTGTTTTCCCATGTTCATATCTTTCATTAAAGCCCTCAAAAGCAACATTAATCATGCTCATGATGTGTAGATGCAGTATTTCATATAGAATTTCCTCTTCTACTAACTGTTTCCTATCCTTCCCTAAGGCAAGCAGCAGGTTCATTCCATTCCAGTTTTTACTCACATGTCGACGCGTGAGATCGGCCATCATGACTCCTGGAATATCGGCTGGATGATAGAACGCTCCATAATGATTGTTATCGTTGCTTGGCCAACGACTCTGTATTCAAAAAGAAGAGTATATGGATAATTTTAATTAAAAAATTTAATCTCGTGGTTAGACGCAACACTTCATATTATTATGGCAATTATGGTAAAATATGAATTTTCATACTAGCCTCTTCTTTCAAATCAGAGCTTCCTATTCACAAAAAATGTATGCATTGACATTAAAATTACCAATTCTTGGAAATAAAACTCTCACCTCTCTTGAGAAAACATTTCCTGAATGTCGAGCAGATTCTTTGAAATCAGAATTAGGCATCTCAAAGTCAGCAAAGTTCTTTCCAGAAATCTGTTGAGTAGCATCCCTGTGAGAGCCAAGAGGAGTGGACTCCTCAGCTGTTAAAGCTTCTGCTCGGAAATTATTATCATCGTTGTCTTGAGGATACCAAGACGGAAATGCGTTCGGGTTTTCTCGCATAAACTTTGGCATGTCACTCGGATTGTAGGACAGCCTGAAGTCAACGGCAGGTGGAGACGAGTAACCGACACTTTCAGGTTCCTTAAAGGATGCATCATCTGTTTTCACTGAATTTTCTCCAGCGATTGCAGTGTTTTCACTAAATATTTCGTTTGCAGAAGCGTCGTCGTTAGAAATAAGATGTGCAGCAGCAGCAGGCGAGTTGTATTCGATAGCTGAAACATTCACATCTGTATAGTTATCATCAATATTGAGTTTTGGTCCCAACTCGTTAATTTTATCATGAACTATAGTTGAAGTAGTTGACACTTTATTAGATACTTGAGTGGTGAGAATTTCTCGAGGAGGATTAGTCGTTATTGGAAATGGTGTAAAAGAAGGATTCATCAATTCGTCTGCTGTGGGTCGATGCAATTTCGTTTGCAATTTAAAGACTGGATTATTAAGTCTCTCCAAGTCCACATCGCCGTATATTGTTCCTCTGTGTTCACTGCTGTAGTACTTTCCAGGTTCAAGCATTTCATCATCCTGTTTATTAACTCCCCTTTCTCCACCTGAAATCCAATTTTCTTCTGGCTTTTCGTCTTGAACAATAAGAGAGTCCAAGTTTCCTGACTGATACTCAGCATGAGGTTCAATGACATGAGAGTACATACTTTGTGCTGGATCATCAGGGTTCACAAGCTCCTGGCTCGTGAGATCTGGTGATGGCATCACGATAAAAGGATCAGGAACTTCTTTGTAAGCTGACTCCTGTGATATGAAACTTAAAGGAATGTTTATATGAGCATGAGTACTTTCAGTAGAGCTAACATCAACATTTTGGTTAGGATCATGGTCATAATCAAAATGAGGAATAATGTTTCCAAACATTTGATATATACCTTTGGAAGTAGCAGTTTCTTCTGGACTTAAGGCGTTTTTGTGGAGTGTTTCAAAAGCTGGAGCTGAAGCGCTAGCGGCAGTGTTGTTCAGTAAAACATCGGTCTCAATAGCGTTTAGTTCTTGTTCAATTCCAGTGCGCTTTGAAAATTGATCATTGTCTGTATTTTTTTGATCATTGACACTCAAACTAGAGTCATGACTCTCAGTGGGAACATACCTTACTTGCACGGGTTCATACTGAATGTAAACAAGGCCAGGATTTGGGCTGCCTGGAAGCCGCATCAGGAAAGGAGCATCAGCTCCAAACTCAAATCCTGAATCGTCTTTACGAGCAGGCTTTCGTACTTGCCCCTGAGGTCTCTCATTCTGAGGTGAGCTGTTGTATTCGTTTTCTGCGATTCGAAGTGATGATAAATCGAAATCATTGGAATAATGTAAACTATCAGATGCCTCAGTTGAAATTTCATCATGGGGTGCAATTACGGAGTTTGTTATTTTATTATCAGTACTAGCGATTTCACCTCGTTCAGATACTGAATTTGCGTCTAACCGAGTTTCATTTTCATTCCCAGTCCTCACTGTTGTTTCTTCTGATAGTTTGTTTATGTTAGGATCACTGAACAGCATTTCTTCAAGAATGTCAATCACATTTTTACTCCCATCCGTAGAATCGCGTGTTTTTGGACTTGCGACCACGAGTGGATTTTCCTCTACAGGAGCAGCGTCAACTTCCCCTGTGCTCAATGTAGATGTACTTATATCGTAATCACTAATCCAGTCTATAGTACTATTTTCCAAAGAAATTGAACCTTCTCTTGCTTCGCTTTCAAGCGTTTCTGAGGCTTCATCAGGCGAGACCAAAGCATCGCTTTCCTGTAAATTTGTTTCCTCACCCTTCTCAGTCATATTGGAGGAGGCATTAATTTCAACTTTTTCCACGGCCGTATGCTCACCTTCTTTGTCACCATCTTCACTTATGTTTGCGACAGCATCATCATAGCTTTCATTACCATCCTCAGATTTTTGAGGATCCTCTTGAGTTTGACCGGAATTTAATCCTATATCGACATCAACTAGTGCACTATCTCCTCCATCACGTACAGAGGCACCATTTGCATTATCAGATTTCAGGGCAGTGGTCAGCTCGTCAAAACTTTGAACGGGAACTTTTTCACCGTTGTCGAGAACTAATACATGACTTCCGTAGACAAGACGATTTTTCAAATAATTATCGAACGTCTCCTCTGATTCTAAAGCACTTAACGGCACAGAAAGTGAGGATTTAGGATGGCTCTGTGAAACTTTTACTTCTCCATTTATAATCTCCAATGGTATCTCTATTAATTCAGACGCATTTGAATTTTCTCCGTTACGTTCCTCAGCGTTATCTGAAGCGTAGGCGGCATCGTCGTACTGCTGAGCATCTGAAAATTCTGTGGTAACATCAATGGAGGATATACTCTCTGTTATGACCTTTGTATTTCCATCGGAAGAATCGAGAGTGTCTTTGATGATGGTCGCTATTGAATTGAGAATGTCGTTCTGAACTTTCTCGCGTCCATCGGATTCTGGGTATGGAATTTCTTGAGACAATATCGGATTCTGGGATTGATCCACATCCATGTATGAATCTATTTTTATCTTGTCCTTCATTGTGTTAAGACTTGGGCCCTTTACTCGTATTTGGTAAATATCTTTCATACCATCAGTAGCGTCGGTCGATATTACATCAAGAGGTATGTCTTGTTTGGTTTGTTCATAATCCGGAAAATCAAACATTGGGTTTTCGTCGATGGTTTGGGTTTCATTTTTTTCTTCGGAGTTCTCAATTTGAGTGGATATTGAATCTTCATTATTTTTCGAAGTATGAATAAAAGTTGGAGGCTTATCATTTGGCTTCCAAGCAGGCGATGGCAGTCTTGCCTGTTCGATATCATTGGCATCAATAGTTTGAGAACCATTATCAATTGAAGTTTTAGGTATACTTGCTTTCGTAGCATCATAATCAACTTCCAATAGTGCATCTGTGTCAAAGTCTTCAAGAGTTGTAACTTCAGGATCCGATTTTGAGCTATCACCCGATTGAGCTAAGAGGTCATTGATTCCTATCACTCCCTCTGCGTGTTGTTGGGGCATCAGTGAATCGTACAGGTTCTCATAGTATTCGTATCCTTTAAATCCATCAGGCACTTGGCTAGTGGCTTCTGTTGAGTCAAGTTGACTTTCAATAGTTGTTTGATCAACAGGGTCTGAAATTTCAATAATCACTTTATTTTCAACCGGATGCTGTCCATCAATATTCATCCTATGTGTACTATTCAAAACTGATTCTGTAGATATGTATAAAGGAAGACTAGTTGTTGTTATGACTTCTTCATCTCCAGAGTTCAATTCTTCATTTTCTGTATCAGTTATAACATAGTTATCGTCCATAACACTTTGAGGCTGAGATGAGGGCTCTGACACGGAGGCTCCGACTAAGCTCTCTGGGATGTTCGCGGTTTCAAGCGACAATTCATCATTGTTAGATTTATTAACTATACTCATATCTTCCTCATGTGATGGACTTGTTATTTCAATGTATTCAATTGCAGTGTTATTGTTATTTCTATTATATGTAGTTTCCAACGGAGGAGATGAAGTGCGTTCACTGCTGTTTGGAACTTCTATTGGTAAACGAGTAGAGTTTTCAATCTCTTCTTCTAGAGGAATGTCTTCCTGTCTAAGAAGGTACTCATGACTATTAACAACGATATCATCAAAGTGATTTTGGTGCCCTGCCATGCTGATGTGCTTGATGTTGTGGTAAACAGTTTCAGGTTCAAGAGGAGGGACACGTGAAAATAATAATTCATCAGATAAAGTACTCATTATTTTTTCCATTTCATCTATCGAATCTACTGATCCAAGTTGGTCATTTACGCTTTGGTTAACTGCTGCTTCTTTTCCACTTGGTGCAATAGTAGTATTTTCAAAATTCATACTAGCCAAGATATCTGTAAAGGACTCGCGCAAGAGTTCGTCCAGTGATGTCGTGTGCTCCAACTGAGATTCTGATAAAGAAATGTCCACGTTAGGTTTTACATGCTCGTTCATCCTGTTGGGTTGTTGTTCAATAGCCGATACTCTTTCAGCATTCTCAAGGGTCACTTCTTCTGGCAACACTGTTGTCAGCTCCTCAACAACACTTGTGACACCACTGTCATCTCTTTCAGTTGATACAAATGCAAATTGTTGTGCACTAACTTCGGTGATTGCGTTAGTCGAATCGTTTGCTACAATTTCTTCAACTCCAGCTGCTTCTTCTGTTTCTTCGCCAGCCTTGTCTTCGTTTCCAGAGTCATCAGTGTTTAAATCATTCAGAGAATAAAGATCAATTTCAGTCGTCGAAATAATATCGTACATGACACCTCCAGGTTCCTCGACTTCGTCTGCCTCAATTACTTGCTGGTCAAATTTATCGGTACTCGAACGTTCAGGATCAAAAGCACCTTCAGTTCTCAAATTGTCACCTACAATAAAACTGTTCCCTGTTGTAGATTCTAGATCCATGGATGAATATGTAGTAGATGGCAGTGAATTTTTGAAATCTTCTTTAAAGTATGAGGAGTCAGCATCTCCTAAACTTTTGATGACATTTGCTTCTGTTGGAGTTTCTACTTCAGAAGTACTTGGGATTTTTGAAGTATGAATTTCTAAAATATTTGCATCGTTTTCAGAAGACCTGATATCTTCTTCAAGTACGAGATGCGAATGGTGCATATTTTCAGTATCATCATGTAAGTTAGGTCCATGTTCTTCTCCAGTTTTTAATTCCTCACTGTTAAGCTCTGTTTGAACCTTGAACTGGTACGTAGAACTATCTTCCTCCTTCAAACTGCCTTCAACACTTGTATGGCTCAGTTCACTACTCAAATCTCCCACACTAGAAGTGTTATTTTCGTTTTCTGCCTTAGCACTACTTTCAACCAAACTTGAAATCTCTTGCCCACTGGCCATGACTGGTGTTTTTATATTGCCATTGAGTATTGCCAATAAAGGATCCCCGAGCGGTTTTTCGTTCTGGATGTCAGGCTTCTGTTCATTTTCTGTTTCATTAGACACACTTAAGACGGGGTGAACCTCATCATCGATATTCGCTTGACTCTCATCCACTATAGCTTGTTCGTTTGCAGCAGATGAGTCGTTGACTGCTGGGTTAGTGTGAGTCGTACTGTCAGAAGTATTTTGAAAACTGTTATGGTTCACGTCTTCACTAGTGCTGCTGTTGGCATCTGAAGTTTCTTTTAGTTTCGATTCTTCTGCTCCTGCGTTTGCAGTGTGAGCGTCGTCAATCTTTGTATCTCCAAGTGTATAATTTTGTAAATCTGGAAAGAAAGTTACTAATTTTATGCCCTCAGTAGTCAGTGACTGACTTGTTGCAGTTGGAGTGTGCGCTACTGTAGTCGTTTGCAGCTCCTCTAAATCAGTTGTATCAACAAAATCAGATATCGATTCAGTAGTTGAAAATTGTTCGCCTGATTCTTCAGGTAAACTTGAAAAATCATTGGCGTCCATTAATTGAGAGTCGTTATTCACGTCGTTAAACGTGTAGAATTCGTCATCATAAAATGGGGGCTCATCTTTCTCGAACACATAGTCGATTTGGATGTCAGGGTTACCAGCATAATGAAGTTCTCCGCCTGGACTGAGCTTATTTTTGGTGTGTGCAAGAATGGCTTCAGAGAGCCCAGGTATTTTGGAGTATGATATGGTACCACCAGGTGGCCTACGCGAGGGAATTTTAGACGCAGAGACTAGCTGAACTTTTAATAAATCATCTTCGGCGCTCCAAAATTTGAGCGTTTTTCTTTCTCCCCTGCCAATGATGATATCTTCTCCGCATTTCAGCATTGTGCCTGCAAAAAAAAGAAGAAATTAATGTTTCCTTTTATTGATTAGCTTCCATTCTACCTTTCGATTTAATTGATCATGATTGTCTATACATTTCTAAATTAGTAAATTATCGTAATATATGTTAACAACAAAAGTCACTCAACGAATAGTTATAAGAAATTTTAAAATTTTCGTTGATTGAAATCATGCTATACATACGGGGTGCAGCAACAAAACATCATTTTTGGAAAGCTATTTTCTTCAAAGAAAAAGGAAATTATGTTGCCTCATCCTGTATTATAAATATTTAATAGTCTTTCACAGTACCAAAATAACTTACAAAGCAATACATGAGAGACACTGCACGTGCTATATAATCAAAGGAAAGTAACATCTACTGCAGGACGACGACGCAGACTCATTGTTAACAATCATAAATTCATTTTATGGTAAAATATGAGTACCGTATGAATATATTACTACGACAAAATTCTCGTTCAGGACGATTTGATATGAAGTTCAGCATAATAAGTGCAAATACTCATTCAGTATCATAAAATTTCCGATATCTAAATCACCTGAAAAATAGTTGTAACGCCAAATCTTTACAATATTGTTTACTGCCTGCAAAAATAATCTTACCTGGGAAGATTTACTCAAAATTAATTTAAAAATCTTCGATTTTAGTACTGTAAACAAATATTATTATAACATAAATTCAAATTTAAAAACTTATGTCATGAGAAAGCTCAAGTAATTCCAAGAATAGAATGTGATGGAGTAAGATAAATAGTTCACAAATGATCATGAAGAGTTTTTACGAACCATTTTGAACAGTTTTTCCTTATACATTCAGGGCTTCTGAAATGAAGATGCAAATACTACGTTGCACCCAGAACTCATGAAAACCTTGGAAACAGATCTAAGATAAAGAACATTCTTAGCAGCCAACAAAATTTGGAACTGTACAAAATGAAAACGCTGCATTTTTGTTTGGCCTGTAGAATTCAATGCATTAAAATATCACTTTGCAGAAATTTTATTGTAACATAAAGTTGGTGTCGAAACACATGCATAACTGAGCTAAAACACTACAATTCGGAATTGTTTCTACCAAAATGGGGCTTCAAAAAAATATTCTTGATTAGTATCTAACTGTCTAACAATTTTTTGGTAACAAAATAGTGTTTATCCATAGGAGTACAGCATAAACATTTTTCTGTACCAAAATGCTGCTGCCCTATTATTTTCTTATTGCAAGAATATTGGTGCACATGAGCGTTGCTGCATAGGTTTACTGCTGCATAGGGATGTTGCTGTGGAAGAATTAGGATGCATAAGAATATTCGAGCACGAGAATATTGCTGGTCAGGTATGCTGCTGCACAATCAGTGCTCAAGTGTTTACTGATTGTACACACAGGCTAAGACAAAGAGCTCAAACTCATCTAAAATGAGTCTCATAATACACATGTAAGGACTTTGCTCCAATCATCACCATTACCGCCACGCATGTTCGCTTAAACGTCAATGTAAGCTAGCATAGCTCACTGATTTATCACGAAAGCTTTTTGAAGGTAGGATCTTTCTATTAAAATAGAAATACGTACAACTGATTTACTTTCTCATATTCTCTGAAGACACACATCGAAAGAAGTCACTGAACTTCAGATTAAAGATTAACAGAGCGACCAATCCTGGAACGTACAACCCAGAAAGATGAAAGAAAAAATAGTTGTTTACTCAGCGACATTTTTCATTCAACCAAAAGTGAACGTTGGAAGAAACATTTATGATCAATAGTTGCAGAATCTATAATTCACCATGGGATATGCTCGTAGAATGTATTCAAATATACATTGAAAGAATCAAATACTTACAAGATAAATTTGAATAAATGAAAAGATAAACTCGAAAAATGTTTGCAAACATGAGTCGGAGTCACTGAACTTGAGATCAGAGATGGGGAGCCACAACAGCGTCTGCAGACTAATTTGTGTTACGCAAGACTGCTTAATGTTGGCTGGAGGCTCCTGCGACTATGTAGTTCAAAAGTTGGTCTGATACTTGTCATGACTGACAAGCTCACTCAATTGAACTCATATGAAATTATTGTTTAACAACAATCTTGATACATTACTAGAATCCCTGAAGTGACTGATACAAAAAGAACAGTAAGGTGGAGACTGTTTAAATGTAAATTTTGAAAAAATGTTTACAACTTAACTAGAATTTTTCACCGATGTATTCAACTTTAACTGAGATTTAAAGACAGCAACGCACAACTTTATACGCATTAAATGTGAGCTTTTGACTCGTTCAGTTACGAAATTAAGAAAGCTAGTCAGTCCATTGCCTAGGAAACTGGAACTACTCATACGCAACTCGTGCAAGCAAACGTTCTCGCACAGAGATTCTGTTGCACTTTGAGGGATACCTTCAATACAATTTCTTAAACATGCAACTAATAAATGGAAAGTCAACAAATATGTTCCCATGTTTTAGCTCATTTTATAGGAAAGCAATAACTTTAAATCATCATTTTTGCCGTTGACAATTGATGCATTTAATTGTGTAATTTAGTCATTTTGACCATTGAAAATTGCACTCAACAACCTGAAACTTTGTGATCTCTCAATATTACACTAGCACTTACGTTCCACATTTTAATTAATGGAATACAAATGCGTAATGAACGATTACTTCATTCAATTCCTAAGTTTCATTAATTAAAACAAATTTGCCAGCATATAACCTTACAAGCGTTGCTACCACAAACGAATCAATGTTAATAGTACAGCAACACACAACACATCTCGAGCCAAATAGTGAGAAAAGTCTTCAGCTTTTCAGCAGACCAGCATAAAATCAAGCTCAAAAGAAAATTCGAATAAATGCTCTGAGCTTCTGAGGAGGGCTCTGAGCTTCTTATTCACAACCACAGCTCGGCAGTTGACAAATAAGGGCGGCAAGTAACTGTCTTTGGAGAGCTTGCACGTAGTTCGTACATACATAAGTCATAACTGCTCTAAGACAGTTGTGATGAAAAAACTGAAAAATTCTACAATATACCTTCTGATGTAATGATGAACAATGCCATAGTTAGTGTTCATTGAAACATAATGAGTTCCAAAGAAATAAATAAAAGTTGTGGGTTATTTTAATATTTCTATTAGAAAATTTTATGCACAAAAATGGGGTTAAAAAACCATTGATCAATTTGCTTTTCGTAGACCGTTACCAGAAACCGCATGTTAATGAAGGCCATTTTGAAGCATTACTATTTTTACTAATTTAAAGGATATAAACAGGAATATATATATATATATATATATATATATATATATATATATATATATATATATATATATAGTACATTACAACAATTAAATGCCTTGATCATAAATATTTTCATCAACGACAGGAATAAGAAACTGTGAGACGAATAATTGAATTACTTCTTACGACAACATATGCAAACTAGAAGCAGAGAATAGACTGACTGAGTTTCGACATAAAAGGTTTTATCTTCTACGACGTAAAGGAAACGTTTTCTCCTCATGTCAGCAGGAGTTTGCGTACACGTCTCCCATTGAATTCTCATCGCTATTTGGCTTGACGGTATTAATGCGATGTATGGAAATATGAGCTATCAACGGGGTGAAAAATGAACATAAGTTTATTTAGGATGCAAGTAAGTTCGTAAGCAATTTGAGTTGCTCCGAATCAAAAGCCAATTTGATGTCAGAGTAAAGAATAATTTTTAAATATTACATACACATTAGATACTTGAATAATTAGTACGTATATTGGTTCTAAACTATACAAACAATTCTCATTTACCTGATATAACAATTACGTCTTTTCAGCTCTTTTTTCAAACAATTCTTAGATTTAGTGTGCTCATCATTTACAAAACTCAGAAACCTACGAGTATAATACAAATAAATTCTACAGGCCTTATCACATCTTTTTCAAAGCAAAACAGGACTATTAGAAGAAAAAACGACCCAAATATGACTGAATAACTTCAATTGCAATGCAACAAAAATATCACCCGGAAAGTACAGACTTTTGCCTCACCCCACGGCGTGTTTGTAGCCGTAACGGTGAGATGAGCCACTGGCACCGCTGTGACCCACCCAGCACAGCATAATAATAAATGCTCTTGTAGTATGTAGTTAACTCATGCAACTTTTCGCTTCGGTCGTTACTTTTCATTGTGTGTTCTCGCAGTTTGCACGAATATAAAACCTGCGAACTGTTCAGCGTAAAACGATAAAAATAAATTAAAGTCTTCCATTTTCAGTAGTTTATTATTTGTTTCACGCAATATATGAGTTCACATATTGAATAAGTCAATTATCATAATTCATGTGAACGTGAAAATTTTCTTTGCAATGTTTCCATGTTACCCTAAAATTTTTCACAATACAACATTAGTGTATGGGGTCAAATTTTCTTATCTTCGATCATTACTACCTATCGTTATTTTCACTGCTTACTCGCGATTAAATTTGAATTAGACTCGTCCGTCTGACGACATGCAGAAGCCCAAAACCAGCCGAAGTCGTACAAAATTAAGGTCGTGCGAAGTAAGCTTTTATGAGTAAGCTTTTTATGCTAAACTGGTTTCAAAATTAAAAGCACGCCTACTCCCTCCATAGAAGAAAACTTTTAAAAGTCTGGCCGCATAATTCTTAAATGCGAATGACTCGTGTATTCCTACACGAGTGTTTTGAGACTAGCAACCAAAAGATAATCTCCTATTAGGCTTGAAATTCATACTAACTCAATTGAATGACATATGTAACTGTCTCCTTACTAAGAGCTACATTTGATGAACAACACTTCACAATTATTTGATAAAACAGATATCGGTTGGTCAATGCAAGATCAAAATCAAAAACAAATCTGCTTTTATTATGACAGCACTTCAGAGTAATTCAAATTTGCTCATGAGCTTAGTTTCAAAACATCAAGCTTTCTAACTGCTGAAAAATAGTTTCTTATATTTTTAAAAAGTGTTTCAATGAATTACTATAGCTGAATATATCTTTCAATAACTGACGTTGCTGTGAAATTATGGCAGTTTTCACTAAAATTAGTAACAGCTTCACTTGATCTGATGTTACACTAAAGTGTAGGTGCATGTTTTCAAGACACTACGATCTCTCTTGGGTAATTGTCTGCAACCGGTTTAGAAACACCCCTAATCATAATTGAATCTTTTATTCATAAGGTATTTTTTTGAAGCTTTAAAACCTTTTTCAGTTTTTGTAATCCTAGCGGAGTCTCAGGAGCATTTATCGTCCACTTCAGGAGCAGTGCATTGCTCGTTTAATTCGAACCGGAACCATTAAGGACTCAGCCTGTTCGAGCTTCTCGAGCCTCTTGTGTTCCAGAGGGTGAAGATCGCTACTGCTCTGTGAAACGCCGCCAGAATTCTCGGACCACAGGGAGGAGAAAATTTCTCTCCTGTCTCTGTCACACAACGAGCATGTTTATTTATCTTCCATGTTACGCACTGCTGGCGTGCAAATACGAGTAGTAAGCCTGAAGTGCGGACTCTCCGACGGTAGTAATACGAGTAGTAAGCCTGAAGTGCGGACTCTCCGACGGCAGTAACACGAGTAGTAAGCCTGAAGTGCGGACTCTCCGACAGTAATCCACAGGTTTGAGTCCTGCAAAGCTCGAAGTAGAATATATTGACGCCCACACATTTTGTGCTGTGTTACAATAGGGGTAGATGAAGCTTAAATGAAAAGCTGAGTTCTCCATCCACTGAACGAATTTAGCAACTCTCATAATATAGGGAAATAACGTAGGCGTGTGCCTAGCAAATTCATTAAATAAGAACTAAAAGGAAATATTCTCTCTTCTAATTTTGTAGGGGCGAGTCGAGCACCAGTACTCATTGAACTCGTCGTACTTTAATACACAACGAATAAAATACATTGTTTATAATACATTCCAAAAATTATGATTGTGTTCCTGGCCATAATCCCCGATAATAATTATTGTCAACAATAATTCCACTCACTGCTATTTATCCAATTTTAATGAAGCATCCATAAAAGTGGTAACATCTCATGAATTTCAAACAATGAAATGAAGCAAAATGTAGTTGTCATGGTACAGCACGTGAGACACAGAGTCACTAAACGCCTTGCAGCATCACCCTCCCTCCCTCCCTCCAGCCATGCATGGGAAAAGTAGCATGAAGTGCTCGAGGGGTTGTTTCCTGCGTGTCTTGACGCTAGACAGGTGTTCAGTAGTGGACCACCTGACCTTGGATATCACAATTCATAATGCAGGTCTCTGAATTCAACGCGTAGAAGAAGCATTCAGTTGTTCCCTCCGTTGTTAGTTGTCTAGTATGAAGTCTTGCTCGGTACGGTTGTTGCTATTGGAAATCTTCAACAGCTTGAGAACTGGTGGTTCAATTGAAATCAAAGTAATATATTGATTTAATAACATCTTATTCGCTCTATGAAGTTTTTCCAACAAGACACTGAGTTTGCTAGAACAAAACAATAGTCCAATAAACAGACGTATAGAAACTTCCTCATTATTGTCACGGCTTGGTATGAAATTGAAACACATTTGAAAACAGAAATTTTACTTCTGCCTTCTACCAATATTTTATTATAGAATGACATAAATTGGGGTTTGTTAAAAAAAAATAAATAATATATGGTAGGACAGAATTGGTAAATTTAGTGAAAAATGGCTCAGTGATAAAGATTCAAGTTAGCAAATGAATGATTTACGATAGTCATCTTTACACTAAGCTAATATACTACTAAGTCACTTAGACTGCTAACATAAATACCAGTATTTGTACTAAAAGTTCAGTAGAATAAAATTTATGTTCTGCAGCCTTAAAATCTGAAATGTGCATAACGTTGTTTTGGGATGACAACAAATGTTCAACAAATTAAGCTTCGTTCGAATAGAACCACATCTTCTCGGTTGATTGAACAAACCAAAGATTCCTCCTGTTCTGGTTTCCAGATCCCAGTACTAGATCCAAAGCTCTGAATGATTGATTTTTTAAGCGCAAATTAGTTTTCAAATTTCCTCAGAAAGCCTCCAAATCAACTAGTGACCCCACACACAGTTCTCCGTAGAGCGTTCTTTCGCCTGCAGCGAGCTGCAATATTGTTCCAAACAGACGTAAATCAACGGTCAACTCTGAAGACAAGCCACCCTTTTTTAGAAAATCCTCTTCAGGACGTCTAACTGAATGAGAGTGAGTACGTCTAACTGAATGAGAGTTGACGTTAACTTCTGGAACATAGGAGTAGTTAGTGTTAGCCCGCCAGTGTACATGGGCTGCTGCAGGCAGGATGCAGGAGCTGGAGCTGTCGAGCATGACAATCTCGTTCACGTGTTCCTCCCAAGCAGCGAATTGAAAACAATCAGACTTTCTTCCTGCACCATGCTTGCGGTGCTTCATTTCAGTTTGAAAAATGAGCCTAAAACTCCGTTTAAAAATGAGAAAATATTTTTGTGTGAACTGAAAAATTTATGAAGTAACAGCCACAAGTTTGATGCAAACATATCGTATTCCCAGACATAGGAAATCCACAAGGAACAAAATGATTCTTCTCGCGATGATCGCAAGTTTAAAGCCAATGATAATTATACAGACATGCAACATGACTCTTTAAGAACCAAGTTAACCAAAGAAAACAAAGTTTAATAGGAGGCATGGTAAAACCAACGTTAAGTAGGGAAAAAACATTTAATTGGTTTCAGTGATTTCACTTTAAATAATTTTCTGCCTCAAACGTTTTTGAGCTCTTAGAATCAATTTAACCTTTGCAGAAGTGAAAAACATGCGGTTGTTACACTGATTATTCCGAATAAATCCAATGAAATCTATGCTGTATTTTTATAAATTCTAGGCCATGCACAAATAATTGATGATACCAAAAAGTGAAAAAAAGGCTGAATTAAGATGGTCCTTCTTATTAGTTTGCACGTCCGTGAACGCTTACAACTCAAGATGTCATATACCTGATCAATTTTGTTTAGTACAGCTCTATATTTTGCACGGGTCCAATACGATGTGCTATTTTTGTACACCATTCATTAAAGAATGTTCAACAACTAACGTTAAAACTTTTAGAGCCCATGTTTATTAAACAAACAAATGTAAACAAATGCAACACAAAAAAAAGTAGCTATATGTGTTGAAGTAGCAAATTTAGACGTTATTTTATTTAAAATACCCTCCGTTTGCGACGAACACAAGCTGAAACCCTACAGAGAATGACCTGTACAAGACAAGAATGACTTTTTAAGAGAATTGGACTCACTTCTTTTTGAGTTTGGACATCATTGTTCCTAAATTTTGGTGATGTGTCGCTGAAACCTGACTCTGGTACGGACCAGATGCCTTAATTGAGAGCATTCAAATCAGGCTATGAGAAAAGCCATCCTTTCTTCGAAATGGCGAGGGGAGCGTTGAATGCCAACCACTCATGAGTTTTCTCAGGTTCATATAAGGGTCACGAGTCTTTCCGAGAGTGACAGTGGCATTTTTGAAATGTTTTTTAGCCTAGCCACTTATGAAATTAAATTAGATAAATTTCAATTGTCAAACAAAAAGAATTTAAAGTAAAAAAACTGATCCTTCGTAAGGCCTTCTCATTTTCGTGATTTTTTAAATTTATTTGCGGAAGTAGGTATGTATATGCGTCTAATTTTTAGGCGAACATGCATTTTTAGAGGACAGCAGTAGATATATTTTAAAAATAAGATGTAATATAGTGTCATAATTCTTATTATTCGGTATAAATTTTACGAGTATTTCGTGCAAATGTTTCTAAATATGACTAGAACAATATATTGTACTGATAAATGATCCTTAAATCGAAAGGTGCGCCTGAAGATCTCCGCACGCCCCTCCCTCGCTCCCCTGCCTGCCCTGCGGAGTCTGGGAAGACATGATATCAGGCATCGTGATGGTTAGAAGATAGCGTAATGATAAAGAGCTTAGCAGAACATGGTCGGTGATTTAAGTTTCTTCTGGCATGAAATAAGTTATGCCAACTCCGTCAGCTGCAGAAACGTTAACATCCTTTAAATTGTTGCCACCTTTGAATCCTTTAAGCTGTGTGCTTTTAAATTGTTGTTTAAACGCTTTTTGCCTGCTTGTTGCCTTTGCACGACCCAACAAACTCCCCGCCTGTTCAGTGTTTTACAATTTTACTCATATATCATTTGAAACAAGCTAAAAAAGTAGAGTTGAATGTTAAAACATAGTGACATATAAGCAAAATTATCCTAAATAAACATATTTTTACAACCTGTGAATTTGGTTTTCGTTGGTAAAATTATAAAATTTCAATAAGCTACGTTCCACAAACGTGTTTATTTGCGTTCAAAACTAAATTGAAGTAATGAGACGATATGAAAGTGCCAAATGGCACACATTATACGCGCGAAATTTGTGTGAAGTATGAGCTCACATCAAGTGAATTTGAGGGAATCGAATCTTACGAAATATCAATAAACTTCAATTCGCTCACGATGCTCAGTGACTTCTGGTGCGTCTACATCGTTGGGTGTGAGAGAAGAATTTATCAAAGTTTGTTAGAATCAAACACTGCTTCATACTGTAATAGTTTTAAATCACGTTGGCCCTCATTTTTACAGACATTTAACAAACCTTCTAGCATGAGAGCTTAACAGATCGAGTTCGCTTTACATCGTTACGAATTAAAAAGCAATGCAGAGCAAAAAAGCTATAGTACGTGGTCAAAATGGTTAACTAAGTAATGGTGATACACGGTACCATTTTTTCCTTTTTCGACATTTTTTACTGTCGTGTTCGATGTTTTATTCGAAAAATTCTCCAAATAAATGTGTGTGATTGTTTAATAAAAGGTCCCTAATAAGTCATCTGCCGGTCTCACTCAGCTTAACAGATTGCTGCATTCTGGTGGAGTAACTGAGAAAATAGCTGTGTCAATTGCTTCCCTTGCTTCCCTAAACGTGAATTCTACGAGAGTAAAAGACAGTTAACAGCGCTTGTAAAGTACACCCTTCCATCACATGAGATGATGGGATTTTATTGATTAATATGTTTATTGATTACAAATATTTAAACAGCCAAAAGTATAAAATTTGTCCGGAGACAGTAATCACTGTTTTCGTAAATTTGCAAAATAAATTTAAATAAGAATTTTAAATTGGAACACAATATAAGAGAGCTTTTTCTCTTGAGATATTCTTTTCTTCGAAGACTTCAAACACCTTAGAATGAAGGTCGTGCCACAAAAATATGCCTCTGCTGCTATGCTAAGAAAAAATCATGTTAAAGCTATGCTTTAACATATCATAAATAATTTGTGCCAGTTCCAGACATGGCAGATTAACTTCAGCAGCAGAGGCAATAAATTAATATAACTGTAAACGTTCATGTCGTGTAATAAAATATTTTATTATTCCTACTCAAGTTTTGTAACAAACCTCAGAAGAAAGCTTCAACCAAGCCAGGAGTTGAAGAAATTCGGCATCACAGGCTTGGGAGTATAAATCATAATATAATCGTAAGCGATACGTAAGACCTTGAAATAATGTTGTGATTTACAAATAATGAAACTGTTTTCTAGTCATCATGTCATTTACATAGAAACAGAATATAAGACTGGTTTATTTCCAATGTAGAAATCAGGTTTCACTTATTTTTCATCAGACATCAGATAAAAAGATATCACATGTTGTTTAAATTTGTTTTCTTGAATTGTATTTAACGGCATAGTACTCTTAACATTACTGCATCTGAAGGCTGACCATGCTTGTATCTGATGCTTGCATCTGATGAAACGTAACTAATGCCTGCCTTCATGAGCCGGGGCCTGATGGCACTAAACAATTCTGCATTGGACAGCTGGACTTTTAAAAATAGCACATGGAAAGTCTTGATGAAAATCCCCTGTACATTAAGACTGGGCAATAAATGTTGAAGGAATAGGTAGAAACACGAACATGTTTATGGGCTTTTACCGAAGTATTCATGTAGGTGTAAAATGTGTGTTTTAAAATCGTCGATAGCGGTATGTAGGTTTTCCCATTTTTGTTTGAATTTGTTACTAACACTCAAGAATTGGGTAACCATCAAGTGCGTCCGAGTGAGAAATCATATTTTAAAGCTAAACAGTAATCACTGTGTTCATTCATGGACTGTTTGAAATATTCAAGAACACTTCCAAAGTGTTCTCTAGTAAATCAGAATTTTCCATGTAATTCAACATAGGACTATGAAAAAATGTTCTGTGTTCATACAGTTTCAGACAGGTTTGCTTTATGCTCGTAATGAAGCTACAAAATACAATTTGGACATTACTGTCAAACATCAGCAGTAAGTTATAGCCTTCAAACTGCTATTTAATTTTAGGGCTTCAGGGAAGTGAATAACCTATATTTGATAATGTACGTGAGCAAACTGTTGATAGAGTGGCATGCAACCCACGACGCGCAAACACGAAAATTCTTTTTTATTCAACAATTCAAACACTTAACGAGCTATAACTCGTGGTGAATTTAGTGAGTTCAGCCAGAACTTAAACAGCATGCATAGCTAAAAAGTTCACGAATGGAGATGTCTGTTCATGAGTCTCATGTATAAGATAACAGGGTTTACGAATAGAATTTTACAACGCACTTTTTTCATGAGTGGGAACTTTACTTAAATTATATCCCCATGAATGAAGCTTTATCTAATTTTCCCTGAAAATGTTTCAACAGGACAACAATTTAGGCTAGGTAGTTTAACTAACTTCTATTATTTTGACTTCATTTGCAGTGTTTTGCTATTAACTTTCAATGGATACTTCCAGTATCAATGACTCGAGTTATTTGTCTTATGCAATCATTTTTAGGAAAAGTTCAAAAACTTTTTACTGTATAAACGATGCATCATAACAAAAATACAGGTGAGAGAAATGGCACAAAGAAGTGCCATTGTTGCAGCTAGCATGGACCGACGCCTTTTGAATTTCTCACCTGAAGAAATAATAGAGGACGGAGAAATCTTTCGTTAAAAAAGAAACGATAAAAGGCCTTAGAATACCCCTTGTTTTATTTTAAGATGAACTCACGCATGATTGCGCTTCTCCACGGTTCACTGAATATGGAAAACTTCACCAAAGATTTGCTGAAATATGTTGTGTGAGAGCATCGAATAATGGATGACATGGAAGGCGGAGAAACGGTACAAAATTGAGGCGTTCTAGTCGGTCGATTGCGAGGGGTTAGCAGATTTTACTGAGCTGGTACATTTTGCCTTCTCAAGTATGAGTTTTTGTCCAAAGAATAGAATTCTCATAAAATTACAGCTTGGATAAAGATATTATGAAGTTTATTTTGCTACTTCATGTTTGTATTCCTACTATATTATTTTAATAAACGTAATGAAATTGTTTAACCAAGTATCCAAGTAACTGCCTCCAAAACTTAAATTTTGCATTCAAATTGACAGTTATGCTTCTATTTCATTATATCATCCTTCTGATGATACTGATCAAAACCCAAAAACATGAAAAGCTTGTCTAATAAATGTAAATAGCATTTTTTATACATAACCTCATCGTTTTTTAAAATAAATTTATACTATAGGTTTTTACTAACGTTTGGTACTAAGTGTCAACGTTTAATAAGAATTTTGATGCGCTGCTTTCATAATGGTGTGCTCTTGCAGCAGATAACATTCCTGTAGCAAGGTGGCTGTGTTGGTTTCCATAATAATCTCTCTTGTGACGAACAGAATCTCTGCAGGTATGTTACCCCATTTTTGAGAACGCATTCTCATACACTGTCTTCCAAAAAGTTATCTCAAGGCTGATAAGCGATATTACGCAACTAATGCTCTTACTGCTTTGTGACAGGTTTTGATAAGTAGAATTCCAGAAGAAATTTTTCAGTCTGTTAATATTGATAGATTCTCAAAAATTCTACACTCGACACAGTAAAGAAACCAGCGCGTCCTGCATAACCTAAAATTCTCCCTGAATTCCAGTGCCCTGAGTAACGCAGTCCCTCCAGGTGACATGGCTGGAGGTATGGGCGAGCTCTGGAAGCAGCCTGCGAGATGCCATGACCCATTGAGGAGAGCGTGGCGATAACGGGTCATGGGTGTGGAGCTCGGAGGCTGGGAACGGTACTGCGGTGAGACTGGCGGACAAATATGAACACCGTAGCAAGACAAACAATCGCACCATACAAAGTGATGTTGAATCGACAGTCGGGACTCTTGAAGACATATAAGCAAGAGGTTCTGTCGTCTCTTTCTCGAGAGGAATGTGCCTCCTGGTAAGGGAGGTTAACCTATCAGCTTTGCTAGATCAGAGTTCGCTCAGATCGTTGACACATGACGCACCCTTTTCAGAAGGGTACAAGCGATTGTGATATGGAACGAATCATTTTAGTCTTAATATGAAGTCATTATTAATGACTCTCGGCTTGAATCAACGTAGACTAGGAGACGCTTTCTGAAGCATTTAAAGTCTTACGAACAAAAAATAAACTATTGGGCATGTTTAACTAAAAAATGTATGATCGATTTGGTTTCCGAAAGTAGAAGTATATTTTTTAGTTAAAATCTGTGAAGTAATAAAACGGTAATCTAAAAATATAAAATACTTGATAAGGATTTAAGAACGTTATTATTTCTAAAGCAAGTTGACGTTGAGATAGAGGACTAATTCACATATCTATTCAGAATTGCATGCCTCTTGTTATTTGTGATAATTATTAAACAAAAACGCAATCGTTGATGAACAAATTTTAATTCATAATGACGTTTAATTTTTAGGTGGTGACTGAAAATACTCAGATTGCATACCTCTGCTTCTCATAAAAATAAAAGCATAGTAATTTCACTGAGTTTGGTTAATTTTGATGTGGTGTTGGCTGCAGCATCACACAGCGACATGCAGCAAAGACATCAAATTTATCATTCGTGACCAACAATGTGCTCTAGTTCTGATTAACAGCATCTGAATATTCGTAAATAATTAACTGCAAAAAAACGTTCGCCTCATTTTTCGCTAGTAACCTTCATAAGTTAAACACCAATACTCAACCTAAAATGAGCAACATTAGCTACGGGTAATTCAGATTTACGATATCATCATAAAAAATTACTTTTTATGCCTAAGGAAGCAATTACTGGAAGCTAGCTTTTGTTTCACAGTTCTGATGAACAAGTTTTAACTGTTCTACTTGCAGCGACATCAGTGAAATGATATTAAAAAGAAGCGCACTGAAGAATTTTTTCGGGCTTGAGGCCAGCCACCGTAAAGTTGGAGATGTAGTTTTTAGCTGTCAAAACTGCACGCTGAAATGAAAGTACCATATTCATACACAACTTTAACTCGTAGTGCTGATTTAGGAATAGAAATGTAATTGTTATGATTCCTCTCAGAAATGCTGCCTCATTTATACACTGCTCAAACGTAATTTATATATGATGAGCAGTGTCAGGAGTTAGTACATATATTGGATGAGTAGTGTCAGGAGTTAGTATATTGGATGAGCAGTGTCAGGAGTTAGTATACACTGGAATGACACTGTCACCGAGGAAAAATTTACAGCAATGATCATAAAGTAATATAAGTAGCAATTACGGTACTATTAGTGTCACTATTCTGAAAGTTAACGCTCTTACCGCCTCATGCCCGACTCATTGCGCTCGACCAATGGGTGGCCACGATGAGCAGTGATGCCGAATGTGAGAAATTTAGTTGTTTTTAAAGTTTTATGAATTGTTTCTTGCAACTTTTCTAACAAACTGAGAACTTCATCACATTATAAAAGTATTATAGTGGCTATAGAGTGCAGTTACAATGACAGTATGTTAAAGCTTGAGGGTTGTATTAATCTAAACACTAAGCCACTAACTCGTAACAAATGGTTTCTCCTATGTGATTAGTGATTCTAATTTAGACAACATGACTTTAACTCTGCACGATGTACCAGCTGCTTAGGCAGGATCTATTGAGAGCGTACAGTGTTTCGTGTTTGAAGCCAAACATACATTTGACTGTCTGAGAAGCCTGAATCATATGCCTAGTGCTCAGACCTGTCTTGTTGAATACTCCAGAGGTCAGCTATGCGAGCCGGCACTCCGAGATTAGGTTAGCAAGAAAGAAGAGTCCGTAAGCCTAGTGACCTAGACTTCAGCCGACTTGCAGGACAAAGTGGGACACATACATTTAAAGAAAGTGTAGGATTCAGGTTTCTGAGCAGGAATTCTAATCCTGTTTGGCTTCGCATCTGTTGCAGCGGATGTAATGGAATTCGCCCTAGGGTCTTCCGCTTGATGAACAACGCCTAAAAATTTGAACGCTGAATTGCAATGAGTACAAGTGGCATTTCTCAGTGCTCATCGCCACACCCACAACTGATTGACCAGAAGTTGACACTCAATGCACCAGGAAAGATTTAAATACAATTGGAAATTTTATTTGGGAAAAAATTAATATGCTTTATTCCATGAGCTTTTGCTAGCACTTTGGTTGAAGTGTCTCAGGTTTAGCTGAAGCATGTAACTGAACAATGTTTTATTGCATCATCAAAATTTACATGGGTTAAATGATTATTCGGATAATACTTCAATAGTTTCACAATAACTGGAATTAAAGGTTCCTACTCCCATGACCAATCGAATATGAACTGTTAGTCCTCATTCTAGCACTAAACTGCACCGCATCATTTGCTTACAAATTAAAGTTCTGTCCCTCGAATTAAACATCTGGATTCCTACACGCAGCTTGTACGGAAGACACAAACCGTATCTTTCATGCTCTATGGATGGCAGATCATTCTCTTATCATAAATTTCTATGATTTTAGCGAAGACAATTATTTTTTCCTACGTGTAGCACGACGAATTACGTTATACAAAGTGCAATAATGTATTGATTTGTAATGTCAAAAATTTAATATGCACAATAGCTGTCAATAACGTAACTAATATTAGATTTAGGAGCAGTTTCGCCTGTAAAACCTTCAGGAATTAAAGGCGTCCAATTATTTGTGAGGGGAAAGTACAAAATAACATAGGTTTCCATCAAAAAAATTAGCTCTAACTCATTGTTTTTTCAATATCAGATAATACTTTCTTGCAATCGCGTTTTCTAGCAAAGTGGGAAAGGATTAAGCCAATAATATCACCATTGATATCTGACGACAGTTTCAAGGATACGTTGTTTTAGTTTACATGAAAAGCTACGTGCTTAATAGAACCATTTTTTGTTTACCCGACAAATAATGTGTGCATACCTGAGTTCTTAAGTAGGGCAGTGTCAGGCTTGCTGAGCACTCAGGGATGTACAACAGGTTTGAACAAGAGTGTCTGGTCCGCCGCCGGCCCGCAACCCTTGTCTGTCCGCTAGTTATGCACCAAGTAAAACTTTGAAGCTCTGCTACAGCTGTAACTACTACCGTTATAATTCAAAGAAAGATGGAATGACATCTAGAAAAAATGTGTTTTCATATTTGCTCAGTCAAAAAAGGGAATTTCAATGTGGATAATCGGTGAAATTGAACTTAATACTGCGATAAAGAAACTTCCCTCTATTAAGAAATTGATTTACTATATCAAATTTCTAAGAGCAGAAACCAGTTCTTCAAACATAAAGTTCACAGACTTTAATTGAATTGAGGTTACTAGGTCTAAAAATAAAAAGAGGGATGCGAGGAGTTCATTGCATTACGTTCATGCGCACGTTGAATTAGTTCGTGACAACGTATCCTTATAAATGTTTAGACAAATGATCGAACAAACATCAAGAAACAAAATTTGATAATAACAATACATTTATTTAAACTTGTGACAGTAATATTTTGGGATCCGAAACTATTCTTCATGTTCTAACAAACTTCGTTCCCGACAAGCCATACCGTACAGATAAACACGCGATAATTTCTCAGAATGTTTACAACAATAACAGGATGCATGATTTGCTTCTAAGTATTTATTGTAACAACTAACGACTATAATTTTACGCTTTCAAATTCACCATGACAATTTCATTCATAAGGAAACCTGTTGATAATACTGAGATTTATCTGAAGTAACTGTTTTGCCAACTTTGGGGATAATGATGGAAAGGAATGAATTTCAATAGTATTACTAGCCAAGTAACATGACCTGGTCTATGAGCAGTGAGACGAAGGGTGAATTTCCATACCTAATAACAAACAAAAATACTTCCTCCCTCTGAAACAATGTACAACGTTTGCTTAGGATATCTAAGCTTTTTTCTACATTATACTAACATTTCTTCTGCAGCCGGCGGAAACCTTTTAATATACAGATAGCCGGGAATTTGTTTGCAATTTCGTCATTTTGCATCTAGTCTATGACAGTAGAATCAGGACAGTATTTAATAAAGTTCAATAGAAGCATATTGAATATCTCAAATCAGTAATTGTTGTTTCGATGATGGGAGCAAAAACATTCATTAGTCATGTTTTACTCTGTATCAGCTAGCTTCAATTGTCATGGCTGAAAATGTTATGTAAAAACGACTATAGTGCACCCTGAAAATGTATCAAAATTACCATAGAATTTCTTCTAGAAGCTTTTAAAGCCAAAATAAGTATGAGGAACAGGACTACGAGGAGCACGAAGCGGAAGCCGCAGTAGTGCCTGGACGCGTAGAACCGCCGCCGCTGTGAGCCGTACTGCAGAGCCCGTTCCTTCTGCCACACCTGCCCTCTGCTGCCCACTCACTTGCCCAGTCACACGCCGCACCTGCAGCAGCTCCAGCTACTGCAGCTGCACCTGCAGCAGCTACATCTACTACAGCTGCATCTGCAGCAGCTCCAGCTACTGCAGCAGCTCCAGCTACTGCAGCTGCACCTGCAGCAGCTACATCTACTACAGCTGCACCTGCAGCAGCTCCAGCTACTGCAGCAGCTCCAGCTACACCATTTCAGACTTCGGAGATTCTCCCATTACGGCCCTCGACGCACGTTTTTGACTTGGCAAATATGAAACATTTTCAAACAACTGTTCATCCACTGAGCAGCGAAAGAAGGCTCCTCACTTAACTCAAAACAACCAAATTATTAAGACCATCATGCTTCACCAATAGGCGCTGAACATATCTATTGTTTACAATGTTTTTGTAAACGTTGCATATAACTAAGAGAAATATCGGTCATTAAGTAGGAAACAAGTGTGCAGTCTAAGAACAAAAAACTCAGCAAAGTTTGAGGCAGCTTAATAAAAGACTCAGAAATTGTGTCGACTTTTTTGTTCACGTGTCTATTTCCATATATGTTGCGGAAATTTTATAAACCAGATCCATCATAAGTGCTAACCTAAAAGCAGAAATGTTGTCACTTTTAAATGACATGAATCGAAGGAATATGTTGTGAAAAATTAGGAGGTGTTGAAAAGGCTTCTTAGAGTTTTTCATTAAGCGTTAATGCCGGACAATTCCAGAACTTAATGCTTGGAATTTTTTTACTGCTTTCTTGAGACCTGGAAGTTATTAGTGGTCACTTTTATCAATGAAAATTTGCCAGAAGTTGGGCATTCTTTGCTTGCATTGTTATTTCTGTTTCCACCTTGGAATTTTCCGTTTTTGGCACACTACGAAGAAGGGTTCAAAACTTTGGTGAGTGCATCGCCGTATTTCTTACGTAAGTTGGCCGAGCATTTCCGTCAAAGAGAAGCACTCTAGCGTGTCGCTGTGGAGAGTAGAGCGAGCGCTCGATGAGAGAAGCATAACGGATATTTTTTTCATGACCTGCGCAGCTTCCTAACACAAAAAGTACAGCTCAAAAAATCGAGAGCTCACGTACTCCTTCTATTTGAATGGCTTCAGAACAGGATTTTAAAAACGAACCAGATGTACGGAGAGATTAATATTTGTGCGTTGCTTAGTCACTTACCAGTGGAGTTACTACAGGTCGGCTTTTATCTCAGTTCAGTGCGATTACTGCTGTATATAGCAGCCTACTGTGTACATTTCAGTATAGGGGCATTACTGATAGCAGGCTCCAGAGGCACTTCAGCACAGTAAAATTAATAAAGCGACAGCTGAGTTTGTGCTGGTTGGAGCATCAGGCTGTTAAGCAACATTATCACTGTGAGCTCAACGTCAGACAGCATTTAAGTAACATCAGGAAAAACGAACGCATTTAAATGGTGTGTCTTTCTCAATAGATTTTCTCTTCACACACATCTCCAAAAAAAAATCGTGGTCAACATTGGTCTGCTAACAGACTAGAGCCTTCAGAATGAATAATGAGCTACACTATCTGTAGTGATATGAATTTACGAATGGTTACTGACTGTAAATTTTAAAATTATTCTCTCAGACGATGATAGACTTATAATACCCAGTAAATGAACAAGTAGCTAGCTTACGGAATAATTCTTCATCTATCTGTACTCTACAGATTTTTTTACGAGTGAAGAAGGGAAAAACTCTAAATTTTCGAATAACATTAAAGAAGGCTACCAAAAGCAAATATTCAATGATTGCTAAACACCATTACAGTGGCGAAAATGAAAAGTATGCCCTCGAGCTGTTTTGTTGTGATAGACAAGAATGCAAATGCAACTTCATACAGTGTATTAGCCATTACATTGGATTAGTACATTTTTCAGGCAAGTTGTTTGTCAGTTCTATCACCTACTAAACTTGAGTGTTGATCACTTAACGTCTAACACCTTATCTCTTGACCTGTACATATACAAGGTACAACAACATAACGTCCTTTTTTTAAATACGTTTTGCCTTGAAAAAAGAAAGTTGTGTTGCCTCATCCTGTACATTTTTGGAAGTAGGTGATCTCGAACTTTTATACGATTTTCATCGCTGTCCGCGTATGTACTGAGCCATGTGAATTATCTTCGCTAGACCTTGTTTGTGTAATGTTGCTAGTAGCGTTCACGTGGTGGAGTGACTTCTTGAGACAGATCTGCTCTATGACGTCATATATGATTAAAAGGAAATAGTGTTAAAAGGGGAAAATAGCCTTAACTTCTAGGCAGCATCAGAATGTTTTGAAAAAGTGAAATAATAGGAAAAGTAAATAACCTTTGGTAAAATACGTGAAACGATTTGGAAACGAAGATTGGGACCAGAAATTGTGGTAGTTGCTAGTGGTAGTTGACTGGTGGAGATAACGCTCATTGTACTGTTATTGAAGTGAGTACTATATGTATTTTTTGGGTGATTCATTAAATACTGCAGAGATTGAAACCAATATTAACATCAATAAGATGACTGTAATTTACGGATGAATTAGAGTGAAAGAATAAATTACCTTTAAATTAACGCTACACATATATTCGACAGAGCATCGAAATAGCTAGTTGTGACGTGGATTAATCATTCATAAAGCAGATGCTCAATGAAATCCCATTCGTTTGTAGATCAAAATTCTTCTTTTCTTTACAAGTAATGTTATGGAATTCCTTAATTCTTGAATATTCTACACTGGCACTTTTCTTGGCACAGCTTTCTTCGCAATGGCTGAAGATAAACTCAAGAGACATTGAAGTAACGTGCAAAAACAACTGATTGAATGAGATGCAAATTTACCTCGTCTTGAACGTAAGGCACGCACAGACATTGATCCCTCCTACATCCTTTTAATGAGTAATAATTAACATTTTTCTCATTATTCTCAGTTTTATTCTATGAGAAAACCCTATGAAAAGTGCAAGTAGTGGTCATGCTTCCTATGTTCCTCCTTCAGAGCATCACTGCAGACGTTTCGCCACGAATGTCCTTTTTTCATTTGTTATCGCTGTTGGGTTTGAATGCATGTACGATTGAAGTGTAAAAACAATCGGCGTTGAGCTTCGAATAATATGGATAGAGTTATTCGTAATATTGTATTTTTCATGGCAGCTTGAGACTTGGGTAACAACCCAAGAAAAAAAAGAACTCGGGTCATTCTTGCTGCCATAGTCTATTCTTCATAGTAGTGATATTACTATGCTCCTTATTTAGTGTCCGCTGTCTCTGTACTGTCAATGCGAGGTAAACGTGTCACGCATTATTTCACCAAAAAAAAATAATACTCCTAATACAGAAGACGCAATCGAAAACAGTGTACTCAGCACCATGATTTTAAATTTTCTACGCTCTGAAATTACCTTTTCAATCTGTACTTTTATTTGTATGGATACAGCACCATCCATTGATCAGAGTCAATGTTCATTATTATAATTATTCAGAATTAAGCCCTCATTTTGAAGAGCCTGATAGCGTATTCAGCGAGGGATACCAAGGATAGACCAATGTGAGGATTTTTCAAACATTACTTTCGCTAATTTTGTGGACTGAAGTGCAAAAATGAACTAGAAGCAGAACTAGAAAATTTACCACCAGCTTGGCCGACTGGTGAGCGAACTCGCTTGCGATGCGAGAAGACCCGGGTTCGAGGCCGCTGCCGCGGTAGTCAGTTTGTGTATGACCATCGGCTCGGCAAGAATTACGGCATGGGACTTGGGTACCAACCCAGGAATGGGTCAAAAGGCTCGTTCCTATCGCCTCATTCTATGCTACGCTAACTAGTGATAGTAAAGAGCAGAAATGTGCGTAGGGGCTGGGCGCTGAACTTCAGAGAATGCGACACTCCCACGGTCGGTCGACGTACTGATTGCACTGCTTCATCAGTGATGGTGACGAGACTTTAAGAGGTGACAGCTTCCTGCGCTGCTCTACAATAGCTAACACCTTGTCGGGGTCACCTGAAATGAGTTCGGTGCAGTTGCTTAAGACTTTGATCACAGCGAGTGCAGAGGTGACATCAGGTAACTACAAACATCAACTATTCGTGTGTTCAATGCAAACGGAGAGACGAAGTTCAGCATTTTATGTAATTCTTCCGCAAAATATGATTGAAAAAATTCTGAAGTCTTTAAGAATAAACATTTAACCTTGAATTTCTCAGTCCATACAAGCATGACTTCAAGGACCAAAAAAGCTTTTTTCAAAAGTTTCAAATTCATCGGAAACTAGACACTCAAAAGAAAACCATAGAAGCTGCGAGTGATAAACTCAAGTTACATAAATTCTTTTAACAACAATCAAACGACTGGTGTGTCTCGTAAAACACTTTTAACTCAAAATATATTAGTTGACAATTTTATTAAGCTTAACACGTATTGGACACTTACTTCAAGTCCGAGTTTGCGTTTGAAAACTCCCTGGTGCACTGAAAAAAATGATCCAGCTAATTATCCTACAATCTCTCCTACTATCTATCCTACTAGCTATCTTGTTAGCTATCTTGCTAGCTAGAACCAATCCAAGTTTAGAACCACGTTTGTTCAGCGTGCAGGCAAGTATACTAGTAAGATATATGAGTACTATAAATGCAGTATACATAATAGCATTGTACGCGTATATAGTATACACTTGAATGAGATTGATTCACACGTTACTTTTCTCTACATGCCTGGCCGTATTCCATCCATCATTTTAGTGGCGAATAGAATTTTCCAGAATTTTAAAAAATTCCTTTCTAATGAGAGACGACCAAATTTCGCAGAAACTGAGCAATAGTCTACAATCATGGGTTGAGTGTGGCAGCATTCCACTCTCTGTTGTTCAGACACCTGCAGAGTTGAGTCTGAGCTGTCACCGATGCCACAACTCTTCGGTTATTCATTTCATTCAACAATATGGCATATGACTTGGGTAGCAGCACAAGAATAAGCCAAACAGCTTGTTTCCATTGTCTTGTTCTATTCTATTCTTATTACGAAATTCATGCTCAAAATTATTTAAGCGTAGAAAATATTCCCGTACTGTAAAAATCGATTGGCTCCCATGAGTTATGCTTAGGTATTATGTTTTACATACACAATGTAAATAATTAAGCGAAAAACATAAAGCAGTTGAGAATGCAACCATGTCTTTGATGTCCAGCTTTCCACACCGAACGGTAATAATTAAAAAACTTGTATCATATATTTCAAATAATCGGGCTTAGATTTTAATGCATCGTATTCTAGATTTATCTAGATTTAGCTTCATCGATTTATCAGTGATCGTTGTGAATTTTAAATTAAGATCTTCGGTATATGCTCTCCTCCTACGATCTATCTTATAATATTTGCGTGACGAGTCTGAGTAACGAGAGAGACATCCAAGTCAGAGCACCCAGATGAGTGTTCAGTAGAGGAGGGCAGTCGTTTGCTGGAAACTCTGGTTCAGAGGTGAGGAAAGGTCATCTTTCTCCCTCTACTGCCTTTGAAAAGCTTTGCTACAGCATTCAGACTTCAAATCAAAGCGCTACTTTTGAGAGAAAGAAAATAGTAATAAAAATAAAAACTTTATGAGAGCCTTTAGGAATTTAGCAGGAGCTGCCCTGTACCTTATACATAAATTTGTAGTGTCCAGCTATACCTAGAACGAAAAAAATATACAAATATATGAGCATGAATAATTTTCTCGCAAGAATTCTTCAATGTACTAATGATGTGTTATAGAACAGTACGCAGAAGAGTCTGTACGTCAGACGACCTAATACAGACATGGAGCGTCAAACGCCAAGTTTTTGAACAAACTAAGGAAAAGTTGACGTGAGACGACTGTTACTTTTGGCGTACATCGATGTTTATAGCACCTTTATTTCTCGAGTGATGGACACAGAGAACCGCATGGCGAGGCCGAACAATGGTTGCTCCTGTGCATTTACGAACCTCCACCTGGTCACATTTGATAAAGGAAAGCACGTACTGTTTAGGCGTTGTATGAGAATAACAAACCGTCTTCGTACAGGAGTGGTTCCTAGTTTTGCTCAGAAAACAAGTTTTGTCTGGTATAACGTTCATGGCGGTAGACAAAGAGAATGTATACGAAAGGGCTGAAGCAGGCTGTTGATGAAGATGCCATGAGTACTAGAACATGGATACTGAACGCATTTACAGATGCGCTTGAATGTGTCATACCAAGCGTTCTGAATCAGGTAAAATATAAACTGAGCTCATTCACAATCAGGCACAATTATTAGTAATTGCAGTAGCAGAGATATTACGTACAGAAACAGACAAGAAGCACAAGAACGGATACAATGAGTGGCAATATTCATTAGCTAGAACAGAGACATAAAGTGTCATGGGAACTTGGTCCACAACCGACGTTTCCGGCCAGGCACATTGTGTGTTCAGACACAAACAAGCGCGGTCGGAATCCACTTGGAATTCGTATGACCAATAATCATTACACAAGCTCATCAGACCCAGCGTGTCTGTATGATTGTAGCTCGTAAATTTACACAGAAAGCGTCTGAAAGAAAGAAAGAGAGCAACCAATTGCCACCGTTTAATTTGACCACTTATATGTCGAGCAAACCATCACGCAACTTCTACCGTTTAGAATTTACTGGCCCTCCTTCTAACTCATTCTCTTGCAGATTAGCGCTCAGGCAACGATGACTCCTTTCATGTTCTAATTTTAGTATTACACTCACAAATATACATGGAGCTCCTAACCTATCAAAAAAGTACAATTTGGGATTTGAACATACTTCTCAGAACAAAAACACTGTTCAACATGTATGTTTAAAAATAGTCCATCGGTGGCTTAGATTGAATGAAATTCTATATTGAACTAATACATTGCTTAAGTGTTGTGTCGTTTCAGCAATCAAAGATGGAATATTATCTTAATATTCGAATTAAAAAAGTTTATGGTTACTCGTATTTACATATTGTTATTGTAAGTTTTAGTGGGTCTCAATCTAGGGATCAATTTGCTGATGCTCAGAATAGAATAATTGGGACTTAGGAGCTCAAGCAAATTCTCTAAATTGTTGATGCGCAAACAAATTACAAAAACACTTCTCACAAAAATAAAGTGTTTAAAATATTCTTGAAAAAAATGGAACAAATTTAGTTTACATGTATGACCGATGAAAGAAATCCAAGTATTATGAGCACAAAAAACTCTTAACACGCTTGAAATTATGAATCGAAGAATATGTGATCATATTTCTTTCTAGCACATTTACTAACAGAGCACAAAACTTTTTGGCACTGTGTTAGAAGTACATAAATGTTAAATAAATTCTGTTCCTGTTGGTAAACTATCAAATTTGATTTATCAAAATGCATTTCTTAAATCCCTCTAAGAAAATAAATACTAAGTTATCTACGTGGGAAAGAGAGAGAGCGTGGTTAAGGTGACCCTATATCCTACACAGAGATGCTCTCATTCGATAACACGAACATCACGTCAGTCGTGTCATAAGAACTGGAAGACTGTACCGCGGCGACAGGAAGCCCATCATGGAAGCAAGAGAGCTTTCCTACAACATTGAAAGCCTTTTTTGGAGAGAAAAGCCTACTTGTATGAAGGTAGGAAAGCCTTTTCTGGACGTACGCAGATGGCAACATCCTGCCAGTCCTGTGTCCCTTCTATAACCCTCAACATACATTGTATATCTAATCCTAAAATAAACTCCAACTATTCGAACTTTCTCATTACCTATTGTGAAAAATGAAACACAAAACCATTGTTAAAGGTACTTGAAGTATTTTCGATATCAAATTTCTACTTATTTTACCTACTTTTTAGAATAATTAGAAGTAGCAGTACTGTTAATTTGCTCACTAGGTAACAATCCTGTTTTTTAGTATTCAACCAGCACAAGTTCATTGTTTTACCATTCATAATGTATGGTTTGGGATATATTTTTCAATTTTCTAATAAAGGCTTATGTACAATAAAGGGATTTATAGACGAAGTCATTACTCACTAACGCAATACAAATAATACATCAAATTTGGTTGGCTCGCTTTATCCATACGTTTTAGCAAATTAGAATGTTAGTCTGACATTAAAATCTATAAGCCTTAGTGAATGAATATAGTGAAACTCAACATTTTAGTGACACCAAAAAAGAAAAAAAAAGTGAGTCGATAATTTGATGAATGTGTCGTCAATCAACGGATACGACATTAATAAAAGCTGGAAACTTGAGTGCTCCTTCTTATATAAAAGGTGAGCTCTACAAGCTCCTCAACACAAGTTACTAAATCTATGAAGTAAAAGACCACGTACTAATGAGGATAAATTGACAAAAAAATGCTAAGGGAATAGTATCGCCTCAGCTTCAATTCATTTGCAGCAGATGCGCCTCATCTTAACGAAATAGCAGAACATTCAATTACTGCAGTAGTCTACGCGTGTGTCCGCAGCTCCTTTATTTTTTGAGCTGCAGTTTAGCTTTAGATGCCCCAATCAGTTGAGCTGCATCATCCTCTGCCATGACTTGGAGTCTGAGGGCGTGGGATTTGGGACCCACTGGCTGGAATCATTAAACTCCCGTTATATCTTTCGTAACCTGTATGGTAGTGAAGAAAAAGAAGGCTTATGGCCTGCTCAGCTAGCTTTCCCAATCATTCACCTTAAGTAACTACAAGTGTTGAACCAGCTTTCGTAGCTAAAATTCTGGAGTTCTGGAATCATTTTCGTTGCTTTACGCTGCATTTTTTTTAATTTTATAAATATCTCTTCGTAGGGTAGAAAACCAGAGTTGCATTGTATATTCCAAATGTGGCCAGACTAGAGCTTTATAGAGTGGTAATATTATGTTCTTTAACTTATATTCGAAGTTTCGTGCAATGAAATCATGAATCCTACTAGCATTTCTGACGCTTTCTTAACTTGTTTCCCATGTTTGAGATTTCCAGAGACAGTGTCACCTAGATCTCTTTGTTGCTTGTGTGTTTGTTTCATCGTGTGTTTGAAATGCCGTGACAGAGTCATTCACCCTTTCCTTTCCTTTCCTTTGGGTGAATGATTTGTGACAGAGTTTCGTTTAATCGGCGAATTTGTTGATTTTATTGATGATTCCGACATTAGGGTTGCTGATGTAGATAATGAAGAGAAGCGGTACTAAAACACTCCCTTGAGGGACTCCTGATGTTACATGCGTCGAATTACTGGCTTGATCGTGAATCATCACTCGTTGAGTGCGACCAGTGAGCCAGTTTCATATCCATCGGGAGGAGTTACCTTGTCTTTCATGCGCTTCCGCTTTGGCCATGAGTCTTTCGTGGGGAACCTTGCCGAAAGCTTTTTGAAAGTCTAGGTATATAAGGTCTACGACTTTTGCACTGTTGTATAAGCAGTTGACTTCTCCAAAAAAGTCAAGGAGGTTTGTGAGGCAGCTACGTTTTTCCCTGAATCTGTGCTAGATGTCAGTAATAAGATTTTGATCATAAAGGTGCTTCTTTATACGGACTTTGAATAGTCTTTCTATTGTTTACCTATGACAGATATAAATTATAACAGATCATTTCATACAGATGTATGAAATGATCAAATTATGTACCCATGTATTTTTCCCATAAAGAAAAAGCCTAGCTGTCAGATATGAAAAAAGTGTTACATTAAAAGAAAGTGAAGTATCTCATACATATTGCTCTCGAGGTCGAGTTAGTAGTTATATTCAGACAGACCTGGAAGCATTTGAGGACATCAGTAGTATTTTTCTAAGGAAACTTTTGTCCAGCTGTTATGTCTTGAACCCCTATACAAGTCTCGCCAATGTAAAAATACATATCCGAACAATAATAAAGCGCAGCAGTGGAAAAAAATGTACAGCTAATATTATACAATGTTATTTGAGTTCAACCCTTTGTTGATTAAACTATTTTGAACAGATTTATACAAAATATACTATTTTAAGATTGAGCTTTATGTAATTTCTGATGTGTTAAGAAATTTCGGAATGACAGTTCAAAGCACGTCGAGCCTTCTAGGCTTTACCCAACTCACAACCCTAGCCTGCAATTACAATGCTCAAATCGTTTTCCCATCGCCAATTTATCCAGAATCTAGGCCGAACTCTCGTTAAAAACTCGCCTGTAATACATTTGCGTGCGAAAAAGAACACTAGAGCCCTTCACGACTCACCTAATTCGCTGGGAATGGTTGAGTCAGGTGACTGTTCATCCTTCTCGGGTTGAAGGCAGCTAGAGAGTGCAGGGAGAACTCTTTTACCGAGCAAAAGAAGAATGACTCGACACGATTCTCAAATTGAGGTCAGTCTTATCTTCACGGCTCATATAAAAGAATGACGGGCATGTTCATTATGCCCTTTTCTTTACAACGATTAACTTCTTTCTGAGTGGCAGTATCATTTTGATGCGCATTATACTTTTAAGAAAGAATGATCCTAAAGTGCTCTGCAGGTCCAGGTTTACGACATAGGGGAGATAAAAGAGCTGTTAAAGACAGTATTTATATGCGCCTTCTAATTTTTCAATTAATGAGAACCTGTATTTCTATTCTTCTTTTCTGCATTTGTAAATTTGGAGAAGTCACGCTGCACTCCTTCCTGCATCTGTATGCATGTAAAAGATATGTAGGTGACTTTAACTTTTTCTTCGACATAGATGAAAAGCTGAGCTAGCCCTACGGGAGCTTCAATTAAAATCAATATAATTAAAATCTTCTCTGAACAGAAATTTTCCAAAGCAACATGGCTAAAGCAAAAATAGAGAACAAACTTCACAAACTCATAGACACCACAAAATTTAAGCTGCATTAGGAAACTTTCCGTAACGTGAATCAAAGTTTATATGACCGTCAATCTGAAGAAATATATTCTCGTTTCTTGATTGACGTTCACGGTTGAATGTCAGTGACTATTTAACAGTTTGAAAAGAATTAAATAAAATTTATAAGATCACACAACGATGGTGTCTCATCACAGAAACAGTGGATGACTGTGAGGAATTTATTAAACAATTATTATTAAGTAATTCAAAAATATTCAAGAATACGACCAGGAAACTTCGTCGTGCATACTGCTTCAGTACAACTATGGGAAAATGGCCCAGATGAAACAAGTGTACCGTAACCCAAAATGCAGAACTTTCTTGTTAAGCGCTCGGTTGGCCATTTCAAATGTCATCCTCCCTCACGNACTGGCATCTTGTGTACTGGTATCTTGTGTACTGGCATCTTGTGTACTGGAAGGGACGGGCGTACATGACAGACGGTCTTCTGAGTAACGCCTGCGACCTCAACTTACTTCAGGGAAGCATTGCAATCAACAGGAGAAACAAGTTGTGGAAAATTGTGTAAATCCTTCCTAGAGAAATGTACTAGAGCAAAATTTGTACAGGACTTGGCAGCCAGTTTTTACCTGGAAAGGTTTCTTCATCATGTAAATTATTTATTTCTGCTTGATGATTTTAGCTGTTGTTAAAGAGGGATTAGAAGGCTACTTATTATTGAAAAATTGTCGCTTTATTTATGAAATATGACTGGAAACGTTCTAGAGTTGGAAAGGAAGTTTCTACCATGTAAACCTGGTGATGCAAATGGAATTTTTTTCAAAATATGTAGAACAGCGTAGTAATTAAATAAGCTTCAGGAAATAATGTTCACAGGTGTAATTTAATGTGATTATGAGTACTTTATCCATAAAAACAAAAGAAACGTTAGTCAACCATTATGTAGATAAAAATAAATTTAATATCTATCGAGGCATTTAGCTGTTTCGCCAGCCTAGATCTCTACGGTACAATTTGAAATCAGAGGTATAAGTAAAAAATTCAGTTTTCAACTATGTACACTGCACACTAAGTTATGTCTTTGTAAATACTTTGCCCACTTTGAATCGAAAATTCTATTATGTGAAATATCAGGTTGTAACAGGAGTTCTGTCCATTTTTTTAGCTTGAAATAAAGTGAAAATCCTGTCAAAAATATATTTATTTAGTCTTCCACATAGTCACCATAAATAATATTTTATTAATTACCATAGATAAGCATACAACGTTGACAAGCTAAATTGAAGTAATCGTGCCCTAAACATATAACTCAAAAATTGGACATAACTCCTGTTACAACCTGATACATCCTACGTTATAGACAGACGCAGCGCTTGTCACTTTTTGTTCCAAGAGTTGTACTAGTATAATTAAGACATCAAATGTCAGATTAAGTGCAGATCCTGCATCTAAGAGAAAGGCTCGTGAACGCATGATGATGAAATGCTTTATGATCAGCCACGATTGATTATACTGACAACAATAAATTGAGCTGTTAAAAGGCTGATAAATTGTTATCCTTCTTTCAGCAAAACTGTCATGACCGAACAACAAAAAAATAAACATTTCTAGCCATTTTTTGGGGGTAAGCAGGAGCAGGAAAATGACTGGACTGAGACCCTTCAACAATCCCTGAACTGCTTTAGGTCACGCAATCCACTAAAAATAACTATCCATTTTTTCTCCCTTCTGCTCTTCAGATGCCCTCTGGTTTGACTCGTTCGTAATCTTCTCAGGTTGTCTCGTCTAGAACTTTAACGATAGCAGTCGTGAGGGAGGATGACATTTGAAATGGCCAACCGAGCGCTTAACAAGAAAGTTCTGCATTTTGGGTTACGGTACTCTTGTTTCATCTGAGCCATTTTCCCATAGTTGTACTGAAGCAGTATGCACGACGAAGTTTCCTGGTCGTATTCTTGAATATTTTTGAATTACTTAATAATAATTGTTTAATAAATTCCTTACAGTCATCCACTGTTTCTGTGATGAGACACCATCGTTGTGCGATTTTATAAAATTTTATTTATTTTTTTTCAAACTGTTAAATAGTCACTGACATTCAACCGTGAGCGTCAATCAAGAAACGAGAATATATTTCTTCAGATTGACGGTCATATAAACTTTGATTCACGTTACGGAAAGTTTCCTAATGCAGCTTAAATTTTGTGGTGTCTATGAGTTTCTAAAGTTTGTTCTACCGTATTTTTGCCTTTGCCATGTTGCTTTGGAAAATTTCGGTTCAGAGAAGATTTTAATTATATTGATTTCAATTGAAGCTCCCGTAGGGCTAGCTCAGCTTTTCATCTATGTCGAAGAAAAAGTTAAAGTCACCTACATACCTTTTACATGCATACAGATGCAGGAAGGAGTGCAGCGTGACTTCTCCAAATTTACAAATGCAGAAAAGAAGAATAGAAATACAGGGTCTCATTAATTGAAAAATTAGAAGGCACATATAAATACTGTCTTTAACAGCTCTTTTATCTTCCCTATGTCGTAAACCTGGACCTGCAGAGCACTTTAGGATCATTCTTTCATAAAAGTATAATGCGCACCAAAATGATACTGCCACTCAGAAAGAAGTTAATCGTTGTAAAGAAAAGGGCATAATGAACATGCCCGTCATTCTTTTATATGAGCCGTGAAGATAAGACTGACCTCAATTTGAGAATCATGTCGAGTCATTCTTCTTTTGCTCGGTAAAAGAGTTCTCCCTGCACTCTCTAGCTGCCTTCAACCCGAGAAGGATGAACAGTCACCTGACTCAACCATTCCCAGCGAATTAGGTGAGTCGTGAAGGGCTCTAGTGTTCTTTTTCGCTCGCAAATGTATTACAGGCGAGTTTTTAACGAGAGTTCGGCCTAGATTCTGGATAAATTGGCGATGGGAAAACGATTTGAGCATTGTAATTGCAGGCTAGGGTTGTGAGTTGGGTAAAGCCGCGAAGGCTCGACGTGCTTTGAACTGTCATTCCGAAATTTCTTAACACATCAGAACTTACATAAAGCTCAATCTTAAAATAGTATATTTTGTATAAATCTGTTCAAAATAGTTGAATCAACAAAGGGTTGAACTCAAATAACATTGTATAATATTAGCTGTACATTTTTTTCCACTGCTGCGCTTTATTATTGTTCGGA
>VCRD01000338.1:260132-334157 GCA_006783055.1 Trinorchestia longiramus | reverse complement strand
AGTTTTGATTGTTTAAATTATGTTCTAAGATTATGATGGTAAAATATTAGGTGTTTCCATTATTTTGTCCACCACCTGTATGTTGAAGACTAAATAAATATATTTTTGACAGGATTTTCACTTTATTTCAAGCTAAAAAAATGGACAGAACTCCTGTTACAACCTGATATTTCACATAATCGAATTTTCGATTCAAAGTGGGCGAAGTATTTACAAAGACATAACTTAGTGTGCAGTGTACATAGTTGAAAACTGAATTTTTTACTTATACCTCTGATTTAAAATTGTACCGTAGAGATCTAGGCTGACGAAACAGCTAAATGCCACGATAGATATTAAATTTATTCTTATCTACATGATGGTTGACTAACGTTTCTTTTGTTTTTATGAATAAAGTACTCATTATCACATTAAATTACACCTGTAAACATTATTTCAAGAAGCTTATTTAATTACTACGCTGTTCCACATATTTTGAAAAAAATTCCATTTGCATCACCAGGTTTACATGGTAGATACTTCCTTTTCAACTCTAGAACGTTTCCAGTCATATTTCAATAATTAAGCTACAATTTTTCAATAATAAGTAGCCTTCTAATCCCTCTTTAACAACCGCTAAAATCGTCAAGCAGAAATAAATAATTTACATGATGAAGAAACCTTTCCAGGTAAAAACTGGCTGCCAAGTCCTTCTATACAAATTTTGCTCTAGTACATTTCTCCAGGAAGGATTTACACCACCACGTTCCACAACTTGTTTCTCCTGTTGATTGCAATGCTTCCCTGAAGTAAGTTGAGGTCGCAGGCGTTGCTCAGAAGACCGTCTGTCATGTACGCCCGTCCCTTCCAGTACACAAGATGCCAGTACACAAGATGCCAGTACACAAGATGCCAGTACACAAGATGCCAGTACACAAGATGCCAGTACACAAGATGCCAGTACACAAGATGCCAGTACACAAGATGCCAGTACACAAGATACCAGTACACAAGATGCACAGATGGCGGCCTAATCGGAGGTTCAGTTACAATAATGGCTCAACCAAGACTATAATTAAGCATATTTACCTGTCTCCACCTTAATAGTGGCTTACAGTAAAGGCTCTCAGCGCTGGTGAAGCGCCTTCTAAGAACCGTATTGTAGAGTAGCAAAAGAGAGTTATGGCCCTTCTTTTTTAATGTGTAATAGTTATCTCTCATTACTTACGGTTACTCCATTAAACAACAAGTTTTTGTACCCTAAAATAACAAATGACGAGAGTTTACTGTGATGAATGCACAACCCTATTTGAAATTTGACGTTCACTGCTCAAAAGAGTGTTAATTTTTCGTATACATTCCCATGTGAAATGTGAAGTCCTCTAGATGCATACTCTTTACTGCTACTATTTTGTGCACGTTTTACCGCAATCATTTTAATATTTGAGGATTGCTGAAAGCTTCATATTTCGAAGCTTTCAGAAGTAATAGTTGTAGTACTCTGTTAGAAATGATGAATCTTCGTGAAGTTTTCTCCCCAAGTCTCCTACAAACTCTCAGTTTTCCATAACATTGCTCTCAAATGCTGGCTATACAAAAGTAGGCACACTACCAGCTACTTGTGATGTGAAGGCAAAAAGCTCCGTTACTCACGTAACGGAGCCGCCATACTCGTATTCATGAACTCGTAACAATAGCTCCTACAGCTGAGGAACCGTCACGGTCCATCCTGGGTCCTAGCAGGGGATGAAAACAGGCCTAACGTTGCGAGACCAACTGACCCAGCGGGTAGGAAAGCAAGCAAAGCACGTATACACAGAGAAAAACATAATATCAAATCATTCAAAGGCACAATATTACTAATCAAACGAACAAATCAATGCCGACCAATACCGTCTTTATTTATTTAGAAGTAGATTATCACATGCAAAATTTTAATCAAACCACCTCTATCAACATCAAAATCCTCAGTCATCCGAATCACTGTTTATCATAATTATTCAAGCTACTAAGAGCAAAAGAAAATAAAACACGTGCATATGAATAATTCAAATGATAAATAAACGATTCTACAAGCATTGAAACCTCGTTAACGTAGGAGGATTTTAATCTTCCCAATAATTCTTCATGATGAGAGTGAACAAGGAAGTGAAATTAACATTAAGTTCACAGTACAGAATTTTTTCTAGTGATCATAGTTGAAAGAATAAAAGAGAATAAAGAATAACTGTACTCGAGGAAGATATCTTTTAATGAAATTTTGAATCTAACATAATTTTCCTGGGTAATTTCATCAATAAAAGAGCTGGGATTCAATTCAATGAATTTAATTATTATAATAAATGAACGTTAAACAAAGGCGTTTGTTGTAAAGATCGCACAACCTGTGGAACAACTACGTGTAGGGATATTGAATCATAATATAGGGAAGTTTTGAAATAATATACTCGAATTTATAACTAAATTAAAGTTTAGTGTTTTCTGAGGTATTGTGGTAGCCCATAAGCTAACAATGAATGAAACTTGATCAAACATCGCGAGATAAATTCCCGTGGCGTAATTTACTCAAGAGAAAAAAATGCAATTCCTAATATTTTGAAACGATGTACCGCATTCTGAATGTTAACTAACTTAAATCCCAGTACACTTCAAAGAATCACATACGAATCACGACAATACATACAACACAAAGATGTTACGATGATCAGCAAATCAAGCGCAAGAAAAGTGTTAGGCACGTCGCTGTGACGGAAAGGACCTAACTTAAGAGAAAAAACCTGTTTGTGATATTTGGCAGCAAAATTTGTTCTTTTAATAATAATTCAACGCTTTCAGTGAAGCTAAGAGGCATAACTTTTTAAAAATCTCAGTCATTCTTATTATTGCTACTAAATCATGAAGAATGGTTTGAGATAACAGGTCACGCAATAGCACCACACAACACAATCATGGATTTGAAAAGAAAAAACGACCTCGTAACCATTCACGGACCAAGTTATTTTTGGCCGAATGAAATATTGCGTAAACGTCATGCATGAAACACAGGAAACGACTGAATTTGAACGAAACGCTTACAATATACGATTAAGCCAAATTATTTATAATGTACATATTTCAAGAACCCCGGGGGTCTATACAGGAGTCCATATAGAGGTCCATATGTATTGTAGATATACATATGGATCAATATTGGAGTTCATATAGACATCCACATAGAAGTCCATTTAGAGTGCTGGAAATCAGCAAACAAACCTCACTGCTTCGAGCATAGCAGACCTAGAAGAGTAGGCCTAATGTCTCGATGACAATGGTGACTCTGCAAGAAGGATAGGCCTCTTACCAAACTGGAAACATTTATGAAGTGCTTATGTCCATACCTCGAGAGCATCTCGAACACAGACTTTGTATAACTCGGAAAACATTATAGCAAAGCGTAAAGAAAATTAAATTTAAAAACAAATTACAGGACTAAGTTTAATGTCGGAGTAAGGAGCTAAATTCTTTTATTTCAAGGATCCTGATAGTATATATAACATCAATAACGTTGCTTTGCTCTATATTGATGCTTCAACACTCCTCAAACAAACAATTACAAGACTGGCAGAACCTGCTAGCTAATAAATCTAAGCTAGTAAGTAATGTAATGGCTAACTTCTATTATTTTTTGCTTTTTATAATTTTTATTATCATTCAAGTGAAACTCAGAGAAGATGTATTTTACATGGCACCACAAAGATGCAAATATTCATATATCTTAATAGACACAGCCCCGCGCGGGTTATAAAAAAGTGTAAACATCACGAGACGAAAGGGTGACGTCAGAATAAAAGAAAAAGAAAAACGAAGTCACTCAAGTTATGAGGTAGCCTGCACAGCTCATCGGCCTCCCTGGCCAGAGAAGCAGAGAAGGGAGAAAAGGAATGATGATAAAACAAGTTCAACCACAAAACTGAGCCAATCACAGCCTCCCTTAACAAGTGTTGCTGATTCTCCAGTGGGCAGCTGGGATCATCTCTGAAGTACACAAATTCCACCAGCGCTCGTTGGCGAGAACAACAATATTATTGTCAGTATACATCTTCTTTGAGAAACTCAGAATTTTTACATACTCCCAAAGGAAAGCCAAGTCTCACACATGCGCTGAAGAACAACACACTTCACCACTCATCTCAAGGATAACATTAGTTTTATAGAAACTTTACATTTGCAATATTTTTTTAGTTGCACAATGAATTAAATGAACTGTGATCTAATTATTTGTGTTAATTAAACTCAGTATAGGAAACTGGAAGGAACCTTAAATGCCAGGTTCTCTATCAGCAAACCAAACTACCATTTGTATATATCATTCACAAAGCCAGATTTACAGGTTTAAAAAGTCAAAAATTGTAATATCATCAAGCAAACCCTACTCGACGGTAAACATGATTATAAGTAAAGAAGATTGTATGTTAAAAAACCTGAACTGTTTAAATGATGTGAATTTGAAAGAACATTCCAAATACTGAAATTCATCCTTCAGGGAAGTAAGTTCAGCGTAACTCTCACAGATGCGCAGTGTTGAAATAAGCCGAACTGATCAGTTATTATGTTATGAGTCTCCTAGAAAGAAATTTTGTGACAATTATCGAAAGATTAGACTGAGTAGCTGCAAGACTGAAATTATGAAAAAGACTAACATTGAGTTAATGTAATATTTGTGTGACAGTGCGCACCCACGCTTCCACGCAGTAATCATCATCTGCAGCTGTGAATCTAACATGAAGTTGTATGACCGAGTACGATGACAATGCCAGTCATCATGCCAGACAGAAGAGTGTTTCAAAAACTGTACTTTCTTTATGCAAAATAGAATTATGATTATATTCTCTTTCATAACAGTTCGTAAAGTCGAGTAGTCAATATAAGTTGGCATATGTAAATGAAAGTATGAATGTGTATAAAACAGATGAAAACGCCGTAGGACACAGTGAAGCAGCAATGTTGATTCTATTGACACAAGAATGTGATTCTCTGTAAGTATATTTTGAGTTCACCCCTGCAGTGATCGCGGCACTAAGGAGGACAAGAAGAGATTGGTTCACTGACACCAATTGCAAGGCATGCGCGAAACATCAACTACGGTCAGCTGCAGTTCGTGAGAACTGAGTGAGAGCTTGAGCTCAGATTGCAAGCAGTTGAAGGAACAATAATGGGCTAGTAAACCTCTTGAAGCAGCTCTTCTCAAAAAGGCAAGAACAATTGAAATAGAACAAAAGCAGAAGGTTCGTTGTTCTCGTAACCCAAACTGCATTCTTTAGACTAAGAGCAGTGATGTCTACGAGTAGTTGATGTCACTGACTGCGTGCATACATTTCAGTGTTGTCTTAACATGATAATATTGCTCAGCACTGACATAGAGAACGCTGAGTATGGGCTAATTTAGCAACACTTGAACATATCAAATGAATCAGGAGCCCCCTATTTTAAAAATCCTCCAGCTGTTATGGTTCTGATTCACGTTAATTCATTACGTAGATTACGAAAACACGGATTTCTAAACGCAGGCACTCGATACAAAAAATGTTTTGTGAAACAATTCTCTATAAAAAAATTTTAGACTGGGGCAACGAAGAAAATGAAGGGGAAACCCCGTTTTTTGAGCAGTTCTTTTCAAATTTAAATTAAAAGTAAATTGCAAGTAATCGTGTAGGTACAACGAAACTCACTCATCAACCCAGTAATGTGTTATCCCTCAACTGAAATTGAACAAATGAAAGGCAAGACATTTGAAGCAGTAATCTTACAATCATTCAAATTTTTGGTTTCTTAATTAGAGCAGTTACTGCAACTGAAGAAATATTGATGAATTCTTCAGCCTCTGAGTATTCAAACTAAAGAAGTAATAGGGAAGAAAAATGCAGTAATTAATGTTTAAATAGCTTTAATACATATATCACCTCGTCTTTAACACGTCAGCAGGTTGTCCGTATGGTTCAGTACTTATTACTCCCAAGTTTATAAGTATGAGACGAAATAATTAGAAAGTACTAGGCTTATTATTAATGGCTTTGTCAAATACTGATTACACATTTAGTCTATGAAATGATAGTAGATTTACTTAATTTGGGCTTGTCAACGCAATAACAAGGCATTCATGTGCTCGGTTACCTATTTCCCTATGAGCATTTTCCATGTTGTCAATCCTCCCTGATGGACTGAATATACACTCCTGAACTACAGCATGTGAAACGAAGTTCATATTCTTATGTACATTTCTTTATTTTAGTGTAAGAATCTCAGCAATAAACTGAATTCAGTAAATGCAAGTCTCCTAATTTGTAGAAATTAAGTACAGTACCATGAATTTTCAATGAATTAGCATGCACGGTGAATTAAGGTATCCCCATTTTCTCCTTCTCAAGCTTCTGTTGCTGAGGAATGTAATTTTTATTGTTATTTCTTGCAAACAGGTTATTCAATATTTACTTTAAATTAAAAAACATATTATTAGGCATGTGCAGCACCTTCATACGAAAAACACAATTGTACAGAATAGATGGAAAAAATGAGGAAAGAAAATAATGTTTTACCCATTAAATTTCATACAAAAATTCACTGGCAGAATCCATGAGTTCTGAAGGCCATCGTTTGAATTGTAGAAAAGAAATTACGCTGGTAATGTAAAGACGTCAGAGCTCCAACTGATGTGAAGCAGCTACTGAAAATTTTAATTTCTCAATCACAAATATTATCATAGAGAAATAATGTCCACAGACGCAATTTAGAAGTCTGTAACACAAATGGAGCGTGATAGTTACATTAATCAGGTGTGCCAGGAAATAAAATTTCCTGAACTAATATGATTTCCAGTAGTTGTTGCTCATAATGTCAGCTTAACGAGCCTACAAAAACTGGTCAAGATAGAAATGAATGGATCTATTAATGATGCATAACCATTCGGTAAAAGCAAAAACCATCTACAGAACAGTAGTGAAAAAAATTATTCAAAAATGTGATGGTTAGAATCAACTTTGAGCATTTTTCCATACAATCTTTGATTAAATTATCTTTTATTCCATAAAATAGTACTGCACAAAGCACTAAGGTTCAATAACATTTCATACAATAATATTTCGAAAAAATGAATAAAAGTTTACTACAATTTGTGAGCCTCATAATGATTCTATAAGAAAAAAAAATGACCTAGTCCTACTTTCGCTAACGATCTTGAACTTTATGGGTCGATACGACATACAAAGCCCACAAAATAATGAGATGCAGGGCAAAGAAACGGCGGCAGCTGCAAGAAGATGATGAGACACTGGAGGGAGTCATGTGGTGGCCTGCTTGTCTCACAGGTGCGAGTGTGACGCTCACATGCAAACAGCAAACAAGACTTTTATTGCTTAGCATCCGAACAACTCATAGGTAAAAACTCGCCACAAGTGTAATTTGCTCTGCAATTGAGGAGTAAGAAATTGTTTTCATGACATAATAAACCATCATAGCATCATAGACTGTCTTGTACCAATAATCATTGGCACGTACATATGTTACCGCACCCTGTACGTTGCAATGCTGACAAAGAGTATAAGAACAATATATTATGGCAGAACCTGTCTTGTTTCATTATTAATAAAATTTGAATAGGGAATCTGAAGTTATAGCTATTTTTTCAGTGAATGTGATAAAAATTAATTTAAAGTTGAATTTTGATCGTTGAAGGTGTTACCATATCATATAAAATGTTTTATATTGTTTTTATTCCCTCATTGCAGTATGACTTGAAATATGGTGCATCACAAACTTACATAAATAATAGCGCAAGTTTCCGTATTCATGCCAACAAATGACAGTCTTCTCTTCGATCCAACTTCCACTTTTGCTCTCTAATTTATAATTAAAGTTGCCTAAAAAAGTGATGAACATCAACATATATGTAGAAGTACGAAGAAATACAAATCATGCTCTAAATAAAACAAAATTCATAAAATATAACAGTTCCAACGTAACAATTATTTTTCAACATTAGCATTGGGGCCAGACAGAGCAGAAACCAAGCTTCCTTTACACGGAATCCGTTAAATCACAGTTTGATACTCAGGAAAATATTACTTTACGGTCGCCCAGCAGGCTTGTCTAAGTTGACTAGGTGCGTCCGACTGGCATCCAGAAGCATACAATTTTAGCAAATCCAAATCTTGAAAATTATGACTTACGTTGAATGGCAATCATCATGAATTCATCCCATATTTGAGAAAATTGAATGAATGCCTAGCTGGCACTTTAAATATACTTGAATGACTCGATCGTATATATACCGACTGGTTTTTGTATAAAAATCATTTTCGTCTTCGAAAGATCATGGGCTCATTTCTGAATTCTCTATTGTGGCTTCAAAAAGTGAACTCGAAATGTTTTCCGTTAATAGCAATTTTCCATTGTATTTTTGAACAAGGAAATTCTAATGGCTAAACTTTACCCCGCTCCAAACCCGCTTAGGAGAGACTAGGTCTTGTCTCCTTTGTAGAAAAACCAACGAATGCGCAAAGCTGAGCAAATAACTCGAATGAATTTTCAAACTACGAACTCAATTCCCTCAGAAGCTTATTTTAGATACATGAGCAAATGAGAGCTCAAAACAAGTCAAACATCTCTGGCTTCCCCAAGCGAGAATTCTTTTCTGCTCTGCCTCTGTGACCCCATAAAGCTGGAGGACGCTTCACTGGCAGCTCATCTCGCTGTTCTTGAGCGACTGCGTGTGCTCTGGCCAACAGTTTATGATCAAGAAATTCTAACGTTGGTGACGCTAACACCTTGACAATTATAGAAATCCCCTTCTAGTGAAGACTGGATAATGTTTAGATGTGTATTAATCTCGTACAAATTACGTGAATAGAACAGATTCAAAGCTACTGCTGTTCGCACAGCGGATGCAGTCGGCGAAATATCATAGCTCAGAAGTGACAATTTTGCAGACTTCTAGAAATTTTGAACGCTTCAGTCTAGAAGTGAAATGTCACATGTATCTGAACTACATTTTCGAGACACAAAGCCTTACTTCAAAGTGACAAGTGAAACATTCAAAAAAGCGCATTAGAGGTCATGGTTCATCCAAACAAGACGTTCATATTAAATATAGGCTTGTCCTTCGGAACTAGATTTATTATTATTTCTTATTATTGTTGTTTATGTTCTCATTGAGAATGTGCTTAAATCTTTTATGTATTGAAAAAGTCTGCAATCAATCTACACTCAAATTATTCGCATTTACACGTCAGTAATTCCATCAGGATTAATTATCATTTTTCAGTACTGACTTCTTCGTACAAATCACGAACGCAATTTGCCTTTTAATTGTGGTTAAAGATTTTAATTGTTTTTTTCTGGGTGCTTTTAGAAGCCATTAATGATTGCAAGAAAATATTTTTAGTGGTCGGAATGAAAGGGAGTTAAAATTTTGAAAACGGTTATTTTCTTATAATTGTATTTGCATACTACATATTCATGCATAGAAAAATCCTGTCAGAATTCGAATCGAAGTTATAGTGAAACGTTTTAGCCTCACTGACTGATTACGTTATGTTGTTAACGGTAGAACTTTCTTGATCTCGACTTGGTCTTGACCGAGTCTTCATGAAGAAGATGCTTGGCATGCGATGCGCGGCCGTCATTAGGAGGCATGCGGTTGCCATCTGTTGTTAACTGCATCAGAAAATAAAATAGAGGTGTAACAGCTGGGATAAAATTGGGTTCATCAGCAGGAAGAAGTTATAACAAATTCAAAACTTTATTGCGTGTATGAACTTATAAATTATGTAACGAGGGTCGCAAGAGTCCTCGTGTTGATCTCATTGAAATATTTGTTGGCACCTTTCATTTTTTATCTAATTGGAAATTGGTAAATTGTGATGTATATTGCCCGCAAAAGCGAACCATATTTTTCTCGAATTGATTGAATCTTCTGCAAAACTGTAATTAGCTGATGGGGAAAACAATTCAAAAATTCCCTTAAACGGTAAAAATTCTGGGCAATTACTTTTTGAAGAAAATAACAATGATATTCATGAATCTAAATTCACAGAATTGTAATAGCGCAATTTCAATTTCATGTTGCTATACCTTTAAATTTTGCATATCTTATACTTTATATGAGAATTTGATAAATGTTGTCTACCACTAGAGGAGGATCGGCGTCATCTGGAATGATGCTCGAATCTACAATATGTTGAGATATGAAATTTTTTGCTCGTATATAGTGGAGCATTTTAATTTTTTTGTTCTAAGGCTACGTGCAAAGCTTCAGAAGCTCGGGCATTATTCATGATTCATTACAAACTCCACACTAAAGTGAAAAACTTTCGAATTGCATTGGCACATTTCATGGACTTCAAAAATTCTATTCAACAATAAAGAGTATGTTTGTTTAAGGTTCATCTTACAAAATGATAGCCGCAAAAATAGTCGATTACCATGTGCTCCCTTGGTCAAGAAGAATCTTGAGTTCTTATTGACAACTAATACTCAGTCTGAATGTAAATGCAAGTGTATAAGACGTTCCTAAACTATAGATTGAGAAAATGTAGACTTTTTTCGAAACACTTTTTGGTCACAGCAGTTTTAAAATAATTGCTAAGTTCCTGATGAAAATATCACACCGCCCACTGAACTTCACGATCTTACTTGTGTCCCATTGAGCAAGCTGCAGTTTTCCTTTATTCAATGCGTTTCGTATGAAATAAAATTATTTTTTCAAAGCAGACCAGCACGAAAAAAACATCCCAAGAACCCCGTCAACTCGTGTGCTGTCCAAGTCGCTCAGGCGGGAGAGAAGTTAACACTTGCTCCTTCTTTGATGCCTCGCTAAACAATTGCCAAGCCTCCAAGCCACGATTGTACAAACATCCTAGCGTGAAATAGCCTCTTCTGAGGTCAAGAGGAAATCTCCTAAAAGTCAACTTGTCTTCCAGTAACGGAACTTGTTTTCACTGTATCTTAAAACTCATTATACGCTACGTCTATTCTAGTGGTGCTTTGGAAACAAGCGTACTCGACTCAATTTCTGCTTAATTTCATGATATTTTCCGAGTTAATCTTTATTCAATGCACTCTTTATTTGCTTTTGGGGTCTCTTAAATCGCAGGGGCTAGGTTCACTACCAGGCTAAAGTTCATACATAGAAGTGAAGGAAAGCTTAAATCTGCTAACATCGTACCCCAAGAGAACGATATGAAATGATTGGTACGTTCCTTGTATTAAACAAAGTGTATCAGACTATTGGAATCTGTTCCTGCAGGTCCAAATAAAACGAATGAAATTAAATTCCACTCATATATCCTTTAACTTGTGTGCAATAATGTCACTTAGCTCTCATTTCACCCGATACACGGGTATTGATGCAAACCTCCTCTACTTTTAAAAATTCTTTTAATTAATGCATTGTAACCTCAATGCTTAGTTTAGTATACGTAGAAAAATAAAGCTGAAATAAAAAAGTCAAGTCTAATGTAAACAGATTACTTTTACGTTTTTACTTTTAAGATATGATAACATAACGTAAAGTAAAGCCAAAAAGGGACTTTTCATCTTTTTTCTTGTCTTTGTCTAGCTACAAATTATTTCTTCGTTAATTGGAACTATTTACACGAGTATAGGGCAGACATGAGGTAGTAAAATGTTATTACATAAACTACTGGTTTCTATTGCGAATTACGTAGGAAATGATACATATACATACATACATAGGAATTAAATATTCAATGCTTCACACTTGAATTATATTGTTTCGATGAAAATTGAAGACAATTGTGTTTCTGTGTGCGGCACAAACTGTGGAGAAAATAAACATACATTTTTAAACTGAAATGTTCCTTTCCTTCCTCTTACAAAAGAGTGATGGGAGAAAGCCTTCCATTCCCCGATGTGGCAAAGCAGCCAGGCGGGATGAGGCAGTTATCGACGAAGAAATCCTTTCTTCTGAGCACAAACATCGAGGCTGAGTGCTTGTCTGAAGGCAGACAGGCGGCCACATGGGGCAGTAACCTCCACGGCGTGTGTGGCAAACACACGAGCGTGATGGCCGAGCGTCGTCCGCTTGGAACTGAGCTCTGCGCACGCACGCTAGCCCTGCAGGTGTACAACCCTAGTCCCGCATCCTTCATGTCAGAAAACCTCCTGCTGCTGGCACCAATTTTCTTCGTTTCAACACTTTTAACATTTGTTATTTCATTTTTTGTATCTATAGCTGAAAAAATGGCATAAATGTTGACCCTGTGTTTGTCCTCATGCGTATTCCGAAACACGGTTGAGTAATTAAATGATAATTATAAAATTACCTCATACCATACTCTTTTTGTTTCCCTTAGAAGGTTAGTTGTAACTTCACGGTATTGATTATTTCACCGCCTAAGTTCAATCGTTGGAATTGTGTTTGGAATTGAAGCATCAATAAGGAAAAACTTGAATGACTGAGGGCAGTTCTAGTTTTAATTAGTAATTAAAGCTCAAACTCGAAGACATTACAATTGAATGTGTCATACCTGGATGTACAAGAGCACAACACAGTGCATTGTTGGCGAAAATAAATCAGCAATTAGAAATGATCCATTATTTTATAAAATTAGACTAGGTCGTATAACAGAGCATGTTAGTATTGTGCTTGTAAAAATCCTTCTTTTTCCAAAAATCTTTCAATCAATTGAAAACAAATTTGCATACTGTAAGGATCATTTTATTGGTCTTATTACACGCATGAAATTTAATATTAGTAAGCTCCAGCTCATCTCCCAAAAAATAATGGTAACGTAAAATGTTCCTTCAGACGTAAATCACCGTAACCCATGGGAAAATAGCTTGAGTGTCGAATAAATCTTTTCTCTTCGGTATTTACTACACAATTCGTATATTATACAAGTCCAAAGCAAAAAGCATATTGTTAAAGATTCATTAATTTTCTGAAAGAAATTTTCTAAAACGGTCATACGGAGGTTAAAGACGGTTTCTTGGATGAACATTAGAAGTGGAACTTTACACCCAGTGCGCTGAAAACAAGGTATAATACACTGTAGTTTAGCACTCTAGAAGAGAGCTTCAAAAGAGGAGTGTTGGAGTTCAGTTGCCTACCGTTGCTCACAAGTGGGATTTTCTCAACGGCCGCCCAAGGCGCCTCTCGTACTTCAATTCATCGTAGGCCTAAAAGTCAATCCGGTTGCTCAACTAACACCTTCCTACTCATTCACTGGAAGAAGGTAAATCGTTACCTTAACACGATCATGGAAGCAATACAGGAAAATTACGATTTTGTTGAAAGTTTCACCGCTTACGAAAATTCATACCCATAATCATAATCCCATTTTCTTCGTCATTTCTGCATGTCAAAATGAGAAGAGTCAAATGACATTTAATTGATAAAAAAATTTTAAAATAACTATCAATTCATATGTTACTTCCTAATTCTTTTAATCACGTATTTAACTTTACTCAACATGAAGTACATGCGTAAAACGTCACACCCTGAACACAAACTAACACCAATAACGAACATCAATGACTTTCAATCAATGACCTCATGCAGGGACAATGAGTCGTATAAAATATTTACTCACCCATCAAAACTCACTTTTTAAGGTATGAAATGCTTCAGCACTCATCTTCGAAGTTAAGTGAATAATTATTCTGTTCATATTTTTTATCCGATGTTTCCATAATGAATTATAAAATGCTTCTCATACTATCTACGTAACTTGTTGAAGGTTTGTGTGAATACAATAAATAAGATATTTTTGCTTTTTCATCATCCTGATACCACGATGAACCTCATTCGTTACTGCATAAACATGGTCAAATGACTTGAAAAAACTGAACTGTTCTACAAAATTTTAGCATCGCACTTGGAGGAACATAAAATGAATTTCTCGGTCACATTTTAGAAGAGTATACAAAGAATCAGCCATTTCTTGTCAACGTACTCGTATGTTTAGACAGACATTTATTGAATTATTTGAAGTCCCCTCTCCTACACTCTGTCCGATTCACTCATTTTCCAGTCAATGAACTTCTTCGAGCAACTGACCATGAAAATGGGTGCTAGGCTGTACTTCCTATTACACTCTCAATCAACTCGTAGAATTGGTCCAATGTTTGTTATAAGAATCAGTTTTACACCATTCTCCTCCCTACCCAGCAGTACGCTTTCACCTGCTTGTATAAGAGTAAACCTCCCTTAGTCAGCCAAGTAGTTGAGCGGCTTTACATTTACTCTTTCTTTCTCGTTCAGTAAACACTACTTCTTAGTCAGCTACACACAATCAACTTCAAAATCTGCTGTTACTCGGCCTGAGCTTAACGGTGATCCAGCGTGGGCTTTGGCCTCCGGGCCCTTGATCAACTCCTCGTTTTTTAATCAAGCTTGATGATGCCTCCCACCGGTCTGTGTGCAGCTTTTTGAATACTTGTTTATATCCAAACTTTATACCATACCTTTTTGTGCAGTGTCCCTATGAGCAGTAAAATAGAGCTCTCTGAATCATATCTTCTTGGTTTGTTCTACAAAATTTATTGCAATTGGTGTGAAACAAAGAACAACATGCGAATGCTATAGTAAAACTATCAGCTACTCAAGACACACAATAAATGAAAAATGATGAAATCAAGTTGACCCTACTCAATGAATTCAACATGATAAATCTTCATATTACGACTAGTAGTTAAATAAAAGTTATTGACTATAAAGGATCTCAGATATCAAAATAGTAAGTTTTCTTATACCCTGTAGTGTCAGATTTTTGCACAACAAATGAGAGTCAAAGTTCAGTTTAAAATAGTATAGCAGCCGACCATCGAAACTGAATGTTTTCAAATTAGTGAACCGAAATAACTGTTTTTTCGTTATATAATAAAAAACAGTAGAAAGTGCTTAAAAATTATTTCTCACTTCATCCTAATTAATCGTTGATTGTTCAAAAAAGACACACACGAAGCCTTAGACGACATCAATTCTTTTGAACTTCAGCAGGCAGATGTATCATTTCAGCTATTGTTTGAATGAATATCTGATATAATTGTTTACTAATTTTCTCTAGCTATGACACAAGCAAGTAAATATGATACGTACATAGAAACTAAGTGACAGCTTAATTGCTGGAAGGTTGTCACTGAGACATTGCAGACTGGTCGTACAGACATGGCATTGTGTTATATTAAGCAGACGAACTATAATTCTTTACTAATGGATTATAATCCTACACTTAGAATTACATATCATTCATCATCAGTTCATAGTACGAATACATATCGGCAAGTATCCAACATGGAAAAAATCTACGGGTAGAAACTTATTTCCTGTTTAAGTACTGTTAAGATCTCACTCTTTTGTCCATGCACTATCTACATCATAAATAACTTTTATTCAACGGATACAATATTCGATTGAGGAACTTATTAAATTTTGTATGTACATTTAAATTGCTTTTGCCATTTAGATATTCTATTTCATCGTACTCATTTAACATGTATCTTTGTAAATGGTAGAAAGGAAGTTCAATTTTCCTGTAATTTTCGGACTTCATATAAAAACATCATATGCAATTAAGAGAACATCAGCATTACCTGAAAACTGAAAGGAACGTCATATCATATTTCCATCTCTGCAAGAAATTTCCACACTTCTACTTTAAATGACCTCGTTTTCCATTCCAGCACTTGTGCAAACTAGTTCCCTTTAATTACTTTGTTATATTTTTTCTACTACTACCGTTCAACATTTTCTCTGTCAGTTGGACTCGACAGCATTACTCCATGGGGTGATGCAATGCTGAAAGTAAACATACAGCTCAGAAACAACGGGCAAGACTACAAAACAAAGGACTAGCGGCAGTGATGATTGATGTCGTAGTGTGTAAGCCGGAAACGATCAATCCTGTAATAGCCTGACACACAGTTTTCTAGCTGATGCCTACAGGGCTGATGAAAGATATTTATTTGTGAAACCTGTGAAATATAACTGATGTACTGACTAGTATCAACATTACTTCGATTCAGAAAAAATAAAGTAAGGCAAATGTCTGTTTCTTCAAGCACTTACATACGTACAGCGATAACACAGCTGTGTATATCTGTAGCATTAGTTTAAGCTCCAACAATGTACATCAGTGTGTATCAAAGTGCTGTTGTAGAGCAAAACAACTACTTACAATGGTGCGCTGAAGTACGATATTTAAAAGCTCAAATCATAGAAGCAAAAAAGATTGATGTAATTCACATCCGTTTATTAAACCGAAAAAAGGGAGACGTACGAGATCTTGGTAGACATGGTGCAACAAATAAAGTAGTATCAGTTGTCAGGGAATATTTTTTAAACCAGCAAAATGGAAAGGAGGAAAAGAAATTGAACATCACAATAACTCACCAAGCTTCTGAACGAGAGTGTCATAATCAATAGCAATGGGCGTTCGGGTGGTGCACTTTGTAAAATTTTAGCTTTTCGCATCATCGCCAAGTTTACTTCAGAAGACTTACGGTTATAAATACAAAATTAACCCACAAAAGATAAACAATAATTTGAGCTCATGATGGTCGTCCAGAATCTAAAAAATCCAAGTTCAGGTATTTTCAGACCGAACAAAATTCATAACTTACTGTTATGAGTTGGTGGGTAAAATGAAGAGCGTGTCTTGTGGATCAAAAAAGTTCTACACGTCTGTGGTTGTTTAAGGAAGTAACCGCCATACGGACACCAGTCCAATCAAGAACCGGTCCGTGATTGAGCTCATCATCCCACAGTATGGACGCTATAGGACCGTTTTCTTTACAGTAAATGACATATAAAATACTAGGAGCTGAGACTAGCAATTTTGTTGCGTTCAAGAACCGCCTGTGTTGGATTTGTGGATCATTACTTTCTGCGCATCAAAGTCACCGTTGCGAGACTGAAGACGTAAAAATATTTAATTTAATCAGAACTGATCTTTAATCGATGGAGCAGTACTTCAGTTCAATTGTATTAACACTGAGAGAAAAGTTAGTTTTCCATTGTTCATTTAAACTTGAGATAAATTTCGAAGAAAACTAAGTATCGATTATAACTCAGGAGTCGAGAGAGGCTTCTAATTACTAATGAAATAGAGATCTCTTTTTAGTCTGATTTCAATCCGACTAGTACTAAAAAACAGCAGTTGAGAAGAAATAAAAGGAAAGTAAAGTATAAAAATAAGATTTGAGATTGACCATGAGTCCGCTACATCATGGGAGTTTCCATCAGGAAAACACTCACGACTCCTGATCATACATCAAATGAAAATGTTAACTCAATTTCTATCACGTGTTTATAAATATATGTCATTAAAAGTCAGATCAGCATAAAATTTAACAGAACGAATACAGTATGTTCTTATGAATAGCGTATCCATTCATGCAAAGTACGTAGTCTTGAGGTATTAGGCTCACAGATAACCAAAACTCGTAATGATTTAAAATAGATAAGTCAAATAAAGCTATAAAAGTACTCACCAGAAACAACAGCGGGAATGACGAATGTCAAAAATAAGGTGACGAACAGCTGTGACTTTAAATGCATGACTGCGACTAAAAACAATAAGCACAATATCAGTATGTTGAATATCTTGACAACACTAAACAATGATGAGTTGATTGTTATTCTCTACTTTCACATATTAGTGATGCATCACCATCAAACGTATTCATAATTTTAATGCCCAAAAAGGTTAAATCTGTAAAATATGGGGAAAAATTTCAGCAGGTCACTTCAGGGACAAAATTTAACTTTGAAATCCAATATTTGTTCGGAGAAGTCAATGAAAATTTGATTGTATATAAAAATGCTCACATCATGCATGAGGTGACTGAAGCCTCATAGACATTTGAGAGCAATATTATGTGTTTTTAGCAGTAATTCCTGGAAAATTCCACATAGAGTTTACATTAGCTTTCAATTCACTCGGCTAATATCGAAACTTCAAATGGGATAGAAAACAAGGGTGCAGCAAGGCGTAACAAGTTAAGTTCCAGCAAGACGCCGGTTGCCTGGAGACGCTTAACGACCTCCTACATTAACGTCCGGACTCTGAATGCCTGGAAGTTGGAACTGGCGAGCTGCTTGTAGCAGCCAACCCACAGTAAAGTAAAGCCACTCTACTGTGAGCCAACTGCTGCCAGCAGCCGGTCGCTCCCTGTAGGATTCCAGCGAGACTCGGGCAACTGAACCTCGCCCCTAGTTTACGACTGCAATTTTTGATTCATGTGGTGCACGAACAAGTACATTTTTGCATATGTTTGAGTAGCAGCTTCATCAGAGCACGTCAAATTGATACGTAGCTTTTGAATTTCCATGCATGTATCTGTTCTTCATGCTAATTTACCGAAGATAATACAGCATTACGTATGCTCACAACCAATCTATTTTATGATTTTGTGTTTTTCCCATTTCATGGAGAAAAACTAATTCTGCTGAAGGTTGCAGCTCTTTGCATTGGTTGGAGTTTTTTCAAAGCCCCTCCGAAATTCTCCTCTTTCAGCGCGTATAAAAATATTTGTACTAGTACCTTAATCTCAATCGTCCTAATTAATGTCTGGCAAATTGGAGAATCATTATTGCATCATTTTAGTAAAATTTTATTTGCCCAAGTTCTTCCCTAGTATTCTCGAGCTAATTCGAGGTGAAGATTTTTGTCTTAGCTGTAGTCGAAAATTGTATCGCACGAAATCACAAAAATTTTGCAGGATTTTAAAATTATCTAATCCCTTATTACATATGTGCCGACTGCAAGTGGTCATGACCGTACCTTTGCACTAATGAAAGTAGAATTGAATATGAAATGGAATACTTCATCGCAACATGTTTACGAGTATTCTGGCCAGCGCTGAGGTTCCATCTTCCATACTTCATATTGTCCAATGCTGCAATGCTTGTTTGTGTTCTGGTACTCGTATTGGACGCTCATGTTTGAAGTAACTTGGGGACTGATCATTAACTTCAGTTCCAAAAAAGTTGTCTCTGTGAATTGATAGCTACTGTCAAAAGAAATATTTTCAATTTTTTCTCCCCGTTTCAAATGACTGGTGTGAGCGTTGAAATACTGCTCATTATTAACCTTACAGGTATCTCTTTCTTATTTTCTGATTAGCTTTTAAGTTATTTTATGTTTAATCTAAGTATCATATAAACATTGAAAGAAAGTTTTACTTCCTTCGATATTTTTTCTTCAGAATTGTCAGCTCTTCCTGCATGTATTTGAAGATGTGAAAAAAAATCAGCTGATCAGTTATAAAGTTTTGTTTCAGACTGAGTTTAGTGTTGGGAGGACGCACATCATGGTGCTCATGTGTTGGGAGGACGCACATCATGGTGCTTATGTGTTGGGAGGACGCACATCATGGTGCTCATGTGTTGGGAGGACGCACATCATGGTGCTTATATGAGGCTGCTACTGAAGCAAACGCCTACTTAGAAAGTGATTATCTAACCTCCGCATTTATAAGTTTTCATCGTTTTTATTTCCGTATGACAGCTATATTACAACTAGTCCTGCCATTTTATGATGGTGTTACAGATGCTAACTTGCACTCTTAATTGATAATTTCTAATGACTCTCAGCAAGATGAAAAGCTGAAGCACATTGCGTAAACAACCACCGTCGAAACGGTGACCTGCCTCAAAAAAAAAACGATAACTTTATACCAGCTTGTGCCTAACAAATGTCGCTCGCAGAAATTTCTCAAGTGAAATTCTTCCATTAGTGAACTACATGCGGAATGATAGTTCAATAGTAGTTTTTTGTGATTCCCATCAATTTTTGCACTAGAAGTTTATTTGAACCGTCTATCTTGAATTTTACAGTGTCGTGAGCGAGTGTATTCTCATGAAATGTTCGCTGTGAGAAACTCTGCACGTAATTGTTGATCAGCGGTACTCTGACTTGCCTTCTCAATCTGCACCAGATTAATGCATCAGGTCAGCGCTATTAACCTGGAACCACTCACCGTTTTTTTTAAATCGACGAGCCCCTGATGATCGAACGGGCTGAACGATTCATTCATTTGTTATCATTTTTGTGGTGCGTGGAGTTGATTCCTATAAGCCAATGTCTCGTGTGCGAGAAGTGCTTTGAAAATTGCATTGCTGCCGTTACCATGTTTTATGGCTGCGTCCTGAATGATTAAATCCACAATTATAGACAGAAGTTTGAGTTGGTATACGTCGTTTCATTATTGGGTGACATTCAGTATGTTTTTTTCTAAGCGTATCATGTATAATGAATTTACACCTGATAAATTATTAAGCATATCATAGATATCATTTCATTTCGTGTTTACTCATTTTCTATGATAATTTAACTGCCCATGTACTGATATTTCAGTGTTTTATCTTGAATTAATAGTTACAGTTTATTCAGGATCGTGTTCTTGATTTCATGTGTCATACAACTTCAACAATCCCTGCTGAGGTTTTCTTTATTCCCACGTCTTAAGTAAGAGCTGTCAGCAACATTGACGGCCGCTTAAAGCCTATCAATTAACCGAAATTTTATGTTTAGGCACAACTGTATTTTATTTCACGCCTGCGAGAATATGGCATGCAATAGGAGCAGTTGCTGTTTCAGATCTCGTCACTGTACTCTGGTAAAATTTGGCTTAACTAAACCATTTTACAAAAGGGAAGAACAAAATACATCTGAGACTAATATGAAAAACACTTTGTCACCTCTTCCGCAAAGGAAACCAGTCCCTCCACAAATATTCACAGATGCTACTCAGTCATAGCATGGCACTTTTGGTTGCATTTTAAAATAAACCACGTGTCTATCTGTTCCTTGTATTAAGAAGAAAGTTTGAACTAGTATGACTCGAATGCGTCTCGTATATTAATTTGTGTCCTATTATTGTTCTCATCTGTGTTATTCTTTAATTTCAACCATTCTTGCTCACTATGGTGAATTTCGCATACTTTACTGCAAAGTCCTTAGCCTTTGGTCCGTTTGTTAATGTCATGCAAAACAGGCCCGCTAATACAGGTGAACTCATGTACACATTCACACGAAAAATATTAACGCTCGTACTGAAGCAATTACACATGTGTGCCTGTGAGCCCGAAACTCATGTTTCCATGCACATCAAACAAGCAGTTTCTCGACGTGTTCATGATAACGAGTATTGCATCCATTCTTTGTGACATTAAGTCCCTGTTAATAGTTCGAGTGCATCTCTGATAGCTGCAAGTGGCCCTCGATGAAACAATGAACAGCAACTCAGTCATGGGAGAAAAACTCATTTGAAACACTGGTTCGATTAGTACAGCACGATAACCAACTGCTATCTCTATACGGCAAGCAAAAAAATCCACTGCATGATAGCCAGCAAAAACGATGAAGGAATTCCCATTTTAGTAGAAAATAATAAGGAACTCCATTACAACAGAAATTACTTTATTATTGTGTAATTGTCTATTCTATCACATAATGTAGGAACCCCCAATAACTTATTCAGAAATTAATAACTAGGCTCAAAAATAGTATAATCTATATTCTGATTCAAAGTTCATTGCCAAATAATGACACATGAAAAACAACTAAAGAAAAGTATGGGAGAAAATTTAACGTTACGTATGAAGGACCTTCAAACTGTGTTCATGTCTGCGCTACTAGTACGCTGCAGAGTACTACCGAAAGCGATTCTCTTGACAGAAGATTTGAATGTAGAAAAATGTAATTATATCATATCTTGATCACTTTACTTTGATCCACCATTTCTTGAACAGTTTGTAAATGCGGTTTTAGAAATGAAACTATAAATCCCAACGTTACAGATTCAAATTTCTCTCCGTATATTTGACTTTCTGTCTCATTAACTCTGTTAACGTCTCCTGTATCTCAGTTTAAAACTGAGGTTGAATAGCCATGTTCTAGCACAAGATTTTTTTATTCCAATAAACTATTGTAATTTACTGCATTCAATATATATTTCATGTCGAATAAATCTCAGAGATCAAAATTGCTGGTCATGTCACTCCATTCACATGGAACAAAATGTATGTGACAGACAGGTTTGATTTTCCAATGCGCCCACATGGGAGAAAAACATTGGAAACGATAAATTTTTCTGTCTCTAGAAGCCCACAATATAAATTATTTTCAACTATTATCAACAATATTATTTGTATGATTCTTTTCCAACAGTTGGGAGCTGAAAGGGATGAGATTTGTTCATAACATTTTAAGATCGCAAACTATGATAGCTCGGCTGAGATTAAGTTGCAGAAGCCAAATACTTTTCTACCACAAACTTTGTTAAAGGCTGACGTTGAACCGGCGGGTATGTGGCTGACAAATTCAATTGAAAATAAAAGTACGACCGTAGGAAATAAACAGTTAGGTTCAAATAAGAGACTTCCTGAGCTGAAATTGTTTCGAGACGGCGACAAAATAGACGTCGCGCTTCTTCCTGAGCTTCTCTCCATTTTTCTAACTGTGGTTCGGCTTTTCTTGAGTGCATTATTTTCAATTCGATAGTTTTAAAATTTAATTTGCTCTTCTTGTCTGAAACTTTTTATTACTATCCTCTTCAATTTTATTTGACTGACAATTATACTACTTTGCATTACAAAATTCAAAGAAAATTATTAACACTGATAATTATGAGATACCTACTTTTTATGATACTTTTTTTCATGTGTCTTCAGTCTTTGTACATTTGTGGTCATCTGCTGAGTGAGATTTCTGTTGTTATTCTGAATGTCAAAATTCTGTCAGCATTCTTTATCATATCAATTTTCGTATGATAAACTCTGTAGTCGTTGATGAAAGCGCTGGTTAAAATATTTACATTCAATTTTTAAATAGATTCAGGTACGTTTTAACCAGCATTTGATACAGGCGTTGTTAAACTCATGCATCAGTCCAGTCTGCTTAGTGTTTAAAAGGCACTAAGGCATTAATTACCTATTGTTTCTTCACGCTACTGATTCAACTTTCTAAATTCTACGTTTTTATGAACGGGAGACAAATAACCTGCAAAATTTTCTGTTTCAACATGCACAAACACATATCTTAAGTTAACACTAATTGATAATTACAATTATACATAAGAGACTTGACTCAAGACTGTACTTGATTGCAGCAATGTTTTTTATTAAATCGTAGGCTTAGAAAAAACTGTTACTCAGTTCCAAAAATGTGTGTGAGTTGTCAATCAGTAATTTATGTCAGTTTTAAAATCCAGTTGGAAATGATCCAAAGTGTAGCAAAGTCAACGTCCTGATGGAAAGTTTCTAGTCATTTCCTTGTTGGTCGGATGCCCTTCGTAAAAGTGTGAGTAACAGCACCGAGAGCTGCCGTTACTGCAGACACTTTTGAGACGCTGCAAGAATTTATAGGCGGCAAAAACCATCAAAAAGTATCAGGTCCTTGGTCACGAGCTGGATGGCCTCTCAGATACTTCACCCTCCTTCAGCCAACGTTTGTCAGTTGAATTTCTAGTCGTGCTGTTGACTTCGTGTATAAAATGAGGAAAAATGTAATTCAAAAACCCCTCTTTGCTGAAACATAAAGAAAAGTGAAGGCAAAAAAAATTTAGATGAATGTAAAATGATAGACACTATGACTATGTAGTTACTAGAAAATAAATAATCAGAATTTAGATTCAGTAAAAATTTTCAAACAAAATGGTTACTCGATACATACCTCTTTTAACTGTCTCGGACAGAGAACAAGGAAACAACGTCCGGACAAAATCTTACAGTCAACAAATGCTCCTTTCTCACCATTCAAAAGACCTTTAAACTCTCTCCGTATCGTGATTTCGTCTTTACAGTCAATTTAATATTACTGAGTAATGGGTCTTGCATTAGCTTTCGATGGCTATCACGTTCAGTGTAGTCGATCCTGTTACAGGTGCAAACTTCTCCTCTGATAAGAGACTCAAAAAAATCATTAATATTCTTCTCAGTGTTAGTTGCAGAGAACTTACCAAGTAATCGTCTCATCTACCTCAGCTTTGAGGTATAACAATGACTGCAAACATTGAAATTTCTAGGTGTTTCAAAGATCAGACTGTAAACTCTACGATGTTGCAGGAAAAAGAGGCTGAACACATGAATTTTGTGGAAATTACGTAGTGTTTTTTAACAGCGTTGTCTAAAACTTGAACGAAATACAAGAGGTAGGGCGTCATATTCAGGCTTCTATTATTCCTTGATATTTCAGAACAGTGAACTTCATGCCTTTTTCCAGCTTTGTATCTTCAGTATGTAGGTCAGTAAGAATATGTATAATTAACTTCTTATTATAACACCAAAATAAGCTTTTGTGTTAACCATTACAAGTGACTATTATTTACGGTCACTAAACTTGCGTCTCAAAAACTAACCACCAATTTGATTTTAACCAAAGTCAATTTTTTTAACTGAGTGAGTTTTGCTGAATTTTGTCTTGTTTTATCGTGAAAAAGCACAACATTTTCCCTGTTATCGACCACCAGGTGTTCTCATAGAAGATTTTTATACACACGATACAGCCGTTGACAGAATCGTCAGCATTTAAAACCTTATTACAGATTAAAACGTCGAGGCGGATAACTCTTCCGTCATCCATCATATACAGAGAAACTTTTGAACATGGATTTTATTTCAAATTATCATGTACACTTTTCAGCGCTGATGTAATAATGATGAGAGAGTGCTCCTGCTAAACATGTAACCAATTCATGTCAAACTCATGACGCTCGACATGCGTTGTTTGATTTGCATCCAACAAACGGAAATTATTTTAGTTTTCAACTGTAATGAAAAACTAAGAATGTCATTCGCCCCGTACTAAACTATCAATAGCATTCCAAGAGATGACACAACCTAGCTTCAAATTTACCCATAAAAAAGTTAGAGACATCCTATGCTATTTGTTTTAATGGAGAGCTAAAAATATTGTCACGTACGTAGAATGAATTTGAAGTCGAACCTTGTACCAAATTCATGAAAGAACGAAAACACACGTGCATAATAAATATTTTTTATAGTCGGTTAAATGAGTAGCAGTAATAATTATTATATATTATTAAACACCATTTTAAATTATAATTCTTATTCATAAAATTGAAAAAGAAGTATGCTAGGAGAGGGACTGTGGTTTCAGGAGGGTCAGAAGAGGGAGGCGTCAGCTGGTTGACACAGAAAAAGGAAAAGCAGAGTTAGGCGAAAGAAAATGAAATGTTTTTTATCTTGACAAAACAAATGATTGAATTAAACTGGGATATCAAAGTTTTAGTGTATTTTTTAAAGGGCTTCTACGGTAATTCAGTAAAAAGTTCTTTTGTAAATTGCAGAGAATTGAGAAGGATGTACGTCGTTCTGCGGGATCGACCTCCTAATTGGAATACCTTCAGACAGAAGTTGTCATTGGTTTCCGGTGCAGGTGTTTGTGTTCATTTGCATGAGAGTTGTGACACTGTAATGGCTGTTTAGCGCACTGTCTGTTACCAGAGAGGTATGTTAGTCATGAATTTTTTGACAGAGGTCTGTGAATAACCGTAGTGCATATCAGCCGCTCTGATACTCTTTGTTGTATCTCGAACACTTGAGACTGATTCAGGGCAAAAATTGAGGCGACTAATGACATTTGTTAAGGGTTTTATACATAATAACATGAACAAAATATACATTGGAATTAGTCATATGTTGAAGCGTTAGATATGAGTATTTTGTGAGATACATATGAGGTTTACTACATAATAATGAGGCGCAGTGAAAAGAAGTGAAAACTTAGGATCGTATGTAGGTATCATACCTGTACAGGATCGTAGGTATCATACCTGTACAGGATTGTAGATATTATACCTGTACAGGATCGTAGGTATCATACCTGTATAGGATCGTAGGGATCATACTTCTATATCTGTCAGTATAGAAATGGGAATAAATTAAAGTGCATTAGTAGTACTCACCGAATAAAGAGCGATGAAAAGAGCTATGAGTTGAGGGTCAATCAGAAAAATTTTATAAGGATGTGATTATTTTCATTGTTACGTGTCTGGTAAGAATTTTAGGTAATGAGACACGCAGCAAAATGCAGGTAAAAATTATATATATGAAAACTATTGTTCAATTGTGAAGGAATTGCAGAGTGGAAAAAAGAAAGCATGAAAGTAGACAGTAGGTAGACAAGCTCAGTAAAGTTTTTTGAGCACAGATCAAGTGCAGTGATTTTATACAAGAAATAAAACACTTACTTTGTGATATTCTCTCTAAATTCTCACTATTCTCACTATTGAATGAACTATACAGCATCATTTGTCTTTGCAGTACTTAGGTACCAATCAGTTGAATATATTTTATGTGTTTACAGTTAGATATAAATGGGCAATCACCTGTTAATTATTGAAGACTTGCTCTACTTACCCCCTACACCCTGTTGTGCTTCCTAGTCCCTACTTCCCCATGACGTGCCTCCTCATTCTGCCGTCACATCCCCATCTTAATCTTTCCTCTTTCCCACCGAACTACAGCCCACTTATATAAGGAGCGAGCAAGCTCTTCCATCATTATTTTCCCAGTTTCTCCGTGAGGTACACGCAACAAAACTGCTCACCATGTCTCTGGCTGGCACCTACATTCTCTCCTCCAACGAAAATTTTGAAGCTTGGCTGAAGGCAGCAGGTGAGTTCACATTACTGTTGCTACAACTTCCGCTAATTAAAGCTTAATGAACGACATTTAAATTAGATATTACAGGGAAATTACACAACACTTGTATTTAGAACACAAGTTCCTCTCATATAATTTAAAGTCGGTAGAAATCCAACTTAAAATAACTGGAATGCGATTGATGGGTAATATCGGTAACCCAACAAATTGGAATAAATTATGTGAATTATTTTAACTTCATAAAATAATGGAATCATAAAATGCAATAACTACCTTAATGTAGCACTGACTAAATAAAGCACTGACTCAATGTAGCACTGATTAAATGTAGTGCTAACTAAATGTATCACTGACTAAGTGTAGGAAGTGACTAAATGTAGTATTAATTAGATGCAATGACTGGAACTTCAATTCACACTTCTTTGTGCTTGGTCTCCAGAGCGTTTTCAAATCAGCAGATTGAAATGTGTTGATAATTTTCATTCCAAGTTCGTTTTCGCAACACATTTTTTATTTTTATTAAAAATATTGCCAATATTGAAAGAAATGTCAAGCTAACACAAATGTAATAGGTAATCACCTTGCCTCGAATAGTCAAATTTGTACTTTATTGATTCAGTTCTCAAATTTATTAAATTATAAAAGAACGTACTCCATGACCCAGGCGGCAGTGATGAGCAAGTAAGCAAGGCCATGAAAGTGAAGCTGACGCTAGTGATAGCAGACACAGCGTCAGGCATCACTGTCACTACCAAGGCTGGTGACAAGGAGTTCACCAACACCATCACCTACGGACAAGAGTCTGCCATGGAGGTCGGCGGAGTCAAATACACTGTGAGTCATGTTGTAATATCGTTCAAAGAGTATACTGAACTTAAATTCAGTTCAAGTGGTTTGCCAACCCCGCAAGTTAAAGTATTATTAATTTCGACGAGTAATATTCTCCAGTAGGCGACGACGGATGGCACACTTTCAATTACCCCGACAAATTATGAAAGGTAGCCGAATAAGTGAACACTCTGCCGTATAGCAACTAACAGTTTATTTAACTCCTCTACATAGGGGAGTGATCACGAAGCAGTTTTACTTGCATACAAATTGAGTCATAAAAGACGCTGTTCGCGAATGTTATGTAAGACTTATCGTAAATTCTACTGTTGCATGAGAAACGCAAATGTTGAATGTTGGGTTGAGTCGCAATTTTTTCTGGAGGTTGAGTTATCTATCTCCCTTAGATTTATCCTCAAAAGATTGAATTTTTTATGTTTTCGCAAATTTAACATGTATCAAACTAACTTTACAGCTAGGGAATTTAATAGTAAAAGAAACTACGAATAATTTTTCGACAGTTGCAACTGGCTTCTATGATCTAAGTTTTCAAAAAAAGGTTCCCTGGAACGCGAAAGGGAATTAAATGTTCGCGTGGTGAGTTCTCTTGACGCTGGACTGCTTCATTTTGTCATCGATTTACCGTAAACTATTTGGCTCCCAAAACTTAGCATTTCAACGACTTCGAAATTGTTATTAAAATGGACATTTTTAAACATTATTAAATTGATTTTTTCTACTTATAACTACTTCTGCAAAACATCTGCCTCTCTTTATTTCCCTGACAGTACATTTCCTATTCAGGTCTCATGATATAACGAATGTATGTGCTCATGCACAAACGTTTGATAGAAATTGACCATTTCAGTGCATTTGCATAGCTATGAAATTGTGAGTCTATGACGCTGTCACTACGCATGATGAGTACCCATGCCAATTCTTATTACTAACCACACTGGTCAACTATTTGCATTGAAATGACTGCCTTGAATGACTCACTAAATCTGTCGATTTTAGAATTCCCTCTTTGTTTTTAATTTATGACTGTGACTGTCCACATCACCTGAAATGACAATGCACTTGATATTTCATATTTCTTGGATAAATGACGATCTCTGTCCCATAATATTAACATGAAAATATAACTGCCAGATGAACGTGTCCAAGACAGCGTCAGGCTACGAAGGCACCATCTCCGCAAAGGACAAGACCGGCAAGGTGTCGTGCTCGGTCAGCGGGTCTACTCTGACCAGGGTATGGGTACAAAGTAGTTCATAGGAGCATTTGACAGTCCTGAGTTTCTCCATGCATGGCTTGCAATATTTTGTTGTTGTTCTATAGTTTACAAGATAATCAGGAGCCCAATTAAAATTATTCATTAGGCTGGTCGTACTTGTTTTACTTGTTATGGGAAACAATAGAAGTTAGCCTTTGGTCAGGAGGGTAGCTATTCTTACGGAAACCTAAGTTGTTAGAGAGAAAGACTATTCCCAGCCTGCTGTTGAAATGTGTTGAGCTAAGGCTACAGTCCTAATTGCTTTTATGTGAGAGAATATCTTACGTCTAGACATCACGCTAAAAACATAGTCTGCGCTGTACTGTGCTCGACATTGATTAAAGAGCAAAATAGAACTTGAAATAAAAGTTGTGTTTCTTGTGAAGTGTGTGATGACTAGATTATGACTAACCTGTGCCCGAGCTGGCATCACATTTACTACATGCTTTGTACCTTATACAACTGATGCAAGGAGCTGGTCGCCGAAACATTTTTAAGCAAACAAGAACCATTTTATCGCAATTTTTCACTTTAAAAACATTACTACTGAGAAATATGTTATCCTTGCACTTACCTCAGGTCTTTTTGTAAATAATAGGCTCAATACTTTTCATGTAAAGTATAAACTAAGCATTAAAATGAGCATTCCAAGTGTGTAACACTAATTCTACAACTTAGGAGCTCGATAACGAAGAGTCTGGCCAACCTAGTAGTGGGTAAAACTAGTTACAATTTCCACGTACAAATACACAGTCAATAGTCTACTTATGCACTATGCCGTAAGCATTTATTATCAATAATTAGCCTAGGTATCTACTTTTGTTTGGAGTTAGTTCACTTCTATTTTGTACAATTCAAATACCCAAAAATTGTATACATGTCTCTCCAACTCTTTTGCTAATGCAGACGAGTAATACAACACAGTTTCTATTTTATATGAGTGAAATAAACTTCTTTTTTCTTTGCATGAACTCATTTGTCACACTTCTAGAAGGTGATGAATATTTTACTGTGCAGACTTTCACGCTCGGGGACGTGACAGCCAAGCGCATCTTCACCAAGCAGTAATGGACGCTATCCTGGACTGCCTAAATCTGAACAGTGCTAATTTTGCTTCCGAACTATCAATAAATCGGATGCTTAAGCACAAAATATTGTTTTTTTTACTGAAGAAGTACTCTTTCTTGTTTGAAAAATGTCTTTTCGAAGAATCTTTATTGTTATCTTTTAAATTTCTATCCTTGAAAACACTTCTGACGCTTGATCAAATGTAAAACAGCATGTCCAGGCACACTACCCAATATGAAATCTAGAGCACACTACCCAATATGAAGTCTAGAGCACACTACCCAATATGAAGTCTAGAGCACACTACCCAATATGAAGTCTAGAGCACACTACCCAATATGAAGTCTAGAGCACACTACCCAACATAAAGTCTAGAGCACACTACCCAATATGAAGTCTAGAGCACACTACCCAATATGAAGTCTAGAGCACACTACCCAATATGAAGTCTAGAGCACGCTACCTAATTGGTTTAGTTACTACGTCAGACAATAATTTACTGCTCGGCTGTTTCCATTACAAATGAAAATGAAGTTGATATGAAGCAATACTTTTAAGATTAGACGACTTGTTACTTCGTCAAGCGCACAATTTGTTTCATTGAGTTCTTCATTTAAGGAGCAATGCAAATGCTCTATGAGTTTCAATCTGTTATCATTCATGCAATTACGATTGTCTGATCCATGAGACTAATGTTCCAGTTTCATCATCTGATCTATGGAAGAAACGTTCCAGTTTCATCATCTGATCTATGGAAGAAACGTTCCAGTTTCATCATCTGATCTATGAAAGAAACGTTCCAGTTTCATCATCTGATCTATGGAAGAAACGTTCCAGTTTCATCATCTGATCTATGAAAGAAACGTTCCAGTTTCATCATCTTATCTATGAAAGAAACGTTCCAGTTTCATCATCTTATCTATGAAAGAAACGTTCCAGTTTCATCATCTGATCTATGAAAGAAACGTTCCAGTTTCATCATCTTATCTATGAAAGAAACGTTCCAGTTTCATCATCTTATCTATGAAAGAAACGTTCCAGTTTCATCATCTGATCTATGAAAGAAACGTTCCAGTTTCATCATCTGATCTATGAAAGAAACGTTCCAGTTTCATCATCTGATCTATGAAAGAAACGTTCCAGTTTCATCATCTTATCTATGAAAGAAACGTTCCAGTTTCATCATCTTATCTATGAAAGAAACGTTACAGTTTCATTGTAATTCAAGGTATACATATACGCTCTAGGAACCAAAAAGTAATTTTTACATCAATTTAGGCTTTTGACTTTCTGTACGCGAAAGAGACTCTTCCGTACATTTAAATGTGTAAACTTTTATATCTTGCAGAAATGAAATCAATTCATACACAACGTACTTTAACTTCTCTAACTAAACTGTGTCGTATGGTGGGTATGAAATTTAACCGTCGGCTAAATTACTGTACATTTTAGTGCTCTCTTCAGACATTGGAATACTGAGGAATATTGGAACCCTAGTGGATATCTTCTTTTTAAATCCAGTCTTCGTTTTCAAGTCTCATACTCTTTTGTATCTCTGTTTCATTGGAAAGAAACAAGCGAGCTTTTTGTTCGGTCGTTTGCTTGTTTGCCAGCCATCCGTGTGGTGTAATGTGTGTCGACTAAATATCTGTCAGGAAGTCAGCGGGAGCCTCTACACAACTCGATGAATGAACGTAGTCGTATTTACGGAAGTGGTAATTTACCACTGTTTGGTGACGCACTTATGTCTCTTAGTGATCACAACTTCTACCGTAGAACAGTTCATGAGGAAACACGACAAATTTTACGCTGTTGAGCAGATATTTTGTATCATTCAAAAAACTACGATGCTTGGATGTCTTCACTTTTAATACGAGTACAATGTTAATGTGTGGGTAGAGGTGTGTGCACGTATGTGTGTGTTGATGTGTTGGAGTGTGTGGGTATGTGTGGTTGTAAGAGGTGTGTGGGGATGCGAGTGGGTGTGAAGACCAGAGTGTATGTGTGTGCGGAGGTGGAATTGTGTGCGGGAGTGTGGGGATGACAGTATGGAATGTATATGGGTAAGTGGATTTGTGTAGGTGTATGGGAGTGCAGAAAGTGCAGAGTGTGTGTGTGGGTGTATTGAAGTGAGGGTATGAGGTGGAGGTGTGGTTATGTGTCGTGTATGTGGGTGCGTGTAGACGTATAGGTATGAGTACACATGTGTGTATCAGGATAGCAGCAAACATAAGAAAATTAGGTCGGAGGTTATAAACATCAATTAATGCTATTCTTTTTGTATACCTTTAGGCTTATTTGTTTACTTAGATTTTTACTATTAATTTGTGAGTAGACTAAATAATTTTGGTGGGTTGTCTACTTCAGTACACGTTCATTTTATAAGAATTTCCATGTCTCAACTTTACAGTTCAAATATTGCAAGTCAGACACCACACTTTGAGATAAGACTACTGTCCTGATAAGAGGCGTGCAATTATCATCCAAGACTGTAAACTTTGGTAAAAAGTGAAGGGCGTGTACTCTGTTACCAACCGCATAATTTTATCAATACTCAGCACTTAAATTCCAGTAGAAATGACGAGTGTGCCTTCAGTTTGAGTAGAATTTCTAGAATGTTATTCTATATTTACTCACAACATATTTTCAATATCTTTTCGTCTTGTTTGTTAGAAAGAGTCGAAATGCAATGTCACTTTTTATGACAATTCCTGTCCCTTACACCATAGAATATTCTTCAAAATATTTCTAATGACTTTTTACATCTCGGTGCCTTAGAGAGACATCTTGCCTGTACTGGTTGTGTCAATGGGGCAGTGACACGGGCGTTACCTAAATTTCAGATCCAGACAAAATTCTGTCTTTCTTTTAGTTCAGATTAGTTAGAAAAACGCTCCAATAAGATCACCAAAAAAGTAACCAGATACAGGCTCTCTGCACCAGGTGTCAAATTACAAAGTCATGTAGATTTCCGGTCATTGAAAATTATATATATTCCCGTCTTTCATTATTCATTCTCTTTAATGGAAACAATGCATTTAAAAAACTCACTGATTTGCATTCACAAATGAATTATTCATTATTACTGAATTTTCAGTTTAACAAATGTATTTTCTTATCAGATGCATGTACAACAAACAATTAATTTGTTCCTACCTGCCAACCATTTTTTCACTACATTTTAAATGGTTAATTATTTTCACAAAATTCTAGTCTCAATCACAAAATTAGTAGATTACGCGTACCTTCTGAGTTTCATTGTTATTTATTTGTGTCCATGTCAGGGCTTGGAGTATCCAGCCAGTGAGACAGGTTTTCTACCTCATAGCTCACCTGTGCAGTGCAATAACACGGAGCAATTGCAAATACCTTGCGTTGTACCTCATATTACAGAGGGATACTTGTGCTATTTCCATTACTTAGGGCTGATCACGAAGCATTAGCTGTTTACACGAGCAACAAATTAGGAAAAGAAACACCAGTTTCTGCAGGAGGTGTTCTACCGTACAGCCTGCAGTCCACACTTGTTTGTAACCTTTCTTTGTCATAATGACAATCTTTGTCGGAGACATCAACACCTCATACACGATTACAGTTGTGCACATTGTACATCACAGTACGTGGACTGTACTTCAACACCTCATTCATGATTACAGTTGTGCACATTGTACATCACAGTACGTGGACTGTACTTCTCACTTTACATGAGTGTCTCAGCTGACACGGGTCGTAGTCGTCTGATGAGTAATATCACTGATTTTCCACCGCGTTTTATTAAACTAATTAAAGTGTCAGACAACAGCGCACGGACGATCAGATATTACTATAGCAATACGTACATATAAGCAATACAAACCAATCATTTTCTAACACAGACTTATAACTTAATTAAAGATACATGAAATTAGTGTAAGTTTATTATTAGTTCGTATGTTTAAAAATCTTAGGTTTTGTAAATTTACACCTCTGGAGAACATAGAATTTCGAATATTCTGGAAAGAGTTTTGGGTTAATAAACGAATTATTTTTCGTTAATAAACTGTTTTTGAGTTTTTTCCAGACATACTTTTAATGTAAATTTATCTGTACATTGATGTAAAATATTAGTCAAGTAAACCTATTTTAGGTTGTCCTGGCTTCTATTACTCTTATTACTGAAGATTAGTAATGCCACTAATGGAGTCTATATTCTTTTAATAACCTTGCTTTAATTATTCTTTCTGCACGCCTTTATGCAGTTATTCCTGCAGCTGTTAACACACTAAAAAAGAATTTTTTATAGTTGGATGAGCTGTCTCAGGTTGGCTTTATCTGATAATAACTCTAAATATATTTTTTATATTCTCATTATTTTCGTTGGATTTACTTTAATAAAACCAGTTTAATGTCTCTACTCCATGAAGTAGAGTTCATTTACCACTTAACAGTACATTACTTGGTATAAAACTACCATGTGTACTGTATTTTATTTCATTTCTGAAGAATTTCTTAAAGTACAGACTATTACAGAAATCATTTCTTGTTTCAAAAATATTTTTTGTCCCTCATTTTCATCTAATTTCCCGTCTTTCATTATTCCGATTTCTTTTTGAAGTATTTCTCATTATTCCTCATTTTGTTTTAGTCTCTCTTCTTGCTACAGTTTTGTGTCAAACACATTAAATCAATAAGAGATTTATAACCAATGTCAGAAAATTGTATCTTGGACCTCAGTCGGAAATGATGTTGTCTAGATAACAAACAGCAGAAATTTAGATTATAATTTATGATCCTATCTTATCACGTTTTTTGTGCTGCTTCTTGCATCATAACTTGTGTGTTACATAATTTCAGGATATAATAAAAATTTAACAAAGTGATAAATCAGCATGCCGTTGTAAAACTTTACCGCGCTAAACAGAATAGAATAAAATAGAATAGAATGAGGCTATAAGAACAAACCTTCTGGCCCATTCTTGGGTCGGATAATTACTTCGATAATTATTCGGTTGTTTTACCCAAGTCCCATGCCGTATTTCTAGCCGCGTCAACCATGTCGGCAGCGGGATTCGAACCCGGGCCTTCCTGCTCGAAAGCAGACTCGCTCACCACCAAGCTGGTGGTGTTAATGTGATAAACATTGAGAGTAACTGCCTAAACTATTCTGTGTCAGCCTGAACTCAGCCTATTTTATGTCAGCCTGAACTCAGCCTATTTTGTGTCAGCCTAAACTCAACCTATTTTGTGTCAGCCTAAACTCAGGCTGACGTTACACGTGATGTTTGAACGTCTCAGTGCAATAAAAATAATATAAATTTTTTCCACGCTCTTCACTTCTATTTACTCTGAGACTGCAGAAAGTTTATCCTGTAATTTCTGCTATTATGCATTACAAATAATGTTGGCTACATGAGCAATTTGATGTGCTCTCAAAAAATTATATTACTCCATTCGGTATTCGAAACTTTTTACTACACAGTTTCTTTTTCATTAGTTGTATAATAGAAAATATTAGTCACAAGCTGTACAAACGTATCTTCAGTTAGACTTCATACAATTAAGAGGTGACATATTGCTAATGGTATTTCGATCAAATTGAGGGAATTACAAAAAAATATGAAACTGTTTCTAGACTTATATTCTACATTTTCGAAAGAAAACATGAATAAAACTGAAAATACCTGCAGCGGTACTAAGCAAATCATGTTTTTTGCGATTTTCTTGAAATGAGAAAAACAGCGACGCAAAAAAATGGAATTATTTTATGACACTGCTGCTGCCCTGGATGACACTGCTGCTGCCCTGGATGACACTGCTGCTGCCCTGGATGACACTGCTGCTGCCCTGGATGACACTGCTGCTGCCCTGGATGACACTGCTGCTACCCTGGATGACACTGCTGCTGCCCTGGATGACACTGCTGCTACCCTGGATGACACTGCTACTGCGATGCCTACATCCTCACTATCCTGAGCATAAAATATGACCATGACAGCTTCAGCTGACCCTAAAATGCTACCAAAACCTTCCCTGAACTGTCACGTAGAGGACGTTACTCTTAGAATCTGTAAAGATGCTGGCGGCAATTTTAACTAAATAAAGTTATCAAACTCAAGGCTCAGATTTTTTGATATTTTGTGTAGTGGCGTTATCACTTAGCTGTAGTCTGAGCATAAATATCTTTTGTGTCCAAAGTCACCTGGCTGGGAGTGTTTTGCTGAAGAATACAACGTTTTTAAATTAGATCAAGCTATGTACAACAAACACGCTAGGCGCTATCCCGATTAGATGGATTTCTATGTATACACAAACTTCACAGCAGTGATGTCAGTAGCCCAGTAATAGATAGGAACTCAAGTTAGCTCTGTAAGAGATGATAATGATTTAAACATTCGTAAAAAATAGTTAATGTGATAAATTCATAACACATATAGCAACCACAAAAATTTGTGCAGAATTATAGTATTTGCCAAAGTTACTTTGCTCAAACAAGAACAACGCTGAAGCTCCTCAGTTGCATCCTGAAGTAAGGAAGCGCACGAGAGCTGCAAAGGAGATGTTTGCTTCTCCACCTCGAGTTCACCATGAGTTTTTCATACTTCTATTTGTTTAGTCGTTCTCATCTGGAATAAAAATGCATGCATTTCTTATATTAATATTACGAACATGTATAAAAATTATTTTCATGTATCATAAAGAAATGTTAAAGTCGATTAATGAGAATAAATGAGGGCTTATTTACATCAACAGTTTTTCAACTGAGTAGTTTTTGCAGTCTTGTAGAGCTGTTTCATCACAAACTTATGAATTACACTGCTATAGATCTGTTATGAAGTTATTCAAGGAGAAAAATGAGTTAGTGTTTATTACTTCTATGACATCCATGAGTGACTCACATCAACCCCCTGTAGTACTCCAACGCTCCGCCCCCTCACCTCCCCCTGTAATAAACTGCAGCTCAGCTATATAAAAGCCTGATCACGGCATTCCCATCATTATTTCTGAGGCCTCTTAGTAAGACGGACGACAATAACCTGCTCATCATGTCTCTCTCCGGCACCTTCGTTCACGCTTCCTCCAACAACTTGGATGCCTGGCTCAAAGCAGCGGGTCAGTCAATTACAATATGACTTATTTTTAACTTATTAACTATTCATTATTTCCTAACATGAAATGATCGTTCAGTATGCATATTGTCGTGAAGGAAGATTGCACATGCTTGATTCTCACAATGTCCGAGTGTACATGTTTTTTTATAAGACTCATGTTCTAAAGCAGGCTCTTACTATGGTTTAGCGGGTAGTGGTGTGTGCATATGTTGCCATGTGTCTGGTTTCAAGGGTTTGCTTCTACACAGGGCCCTCCAATTTTCTCTGCTTGTGACACTTGGACCAAGAATGCCAATATGTTACGAGCATCTAAATCAGGTCACAAAAAGGGTGGGAATATCAGTGGAAGCATGACCACTAGTCTCAAGATGTTAGCATTAAAGAATTTAAAAACCATTATATGTATCAGGTATGCTTGAATGGAATAAAGTTTATGTCGTTCCCTTTCTTTCGTAAATGAGACACTGACTAGTATATTGTTTCGCTAAGCAATTTGAATTTGAACAAAATTTGCTTCGTGCCCCAGGAGCCAGCGATGCAGTGATCAGCAAGGCCATGGCAGCGAAGCCTACCTTAGTCATCACTGACACGGGCTCTGGCCTCACCATCAACAGCAAGTCTGCCGACAAGGAGTTCACCAACACCATCACCTACGGGCAAGAGTCTCCCATGGAAATCGCTGGCATCGAGTATACGGTGAGTAATATGAAATTGAATTATCGTGTGAAAATTTTGGAAAAATTTTACTAGTATCAGAGTCTTTTCAACAATTTGACATTATCAATGGCAATATTACTTGTGCCGATATTAAAAAGAAGCGATATAATCCATCGAACATAGAGGAAAGATGAATTAAAAACTACAACAAAACAACCATAATATTCATGACAACTACCACAACACTCGATGATGCATATTAGCACGGTTGTCTGATTAATTTCAGACTAAAATGAAACTTTACAGGAACCAAGTATAGAATTTCAATGCAAATTTTCAATAAATAGGACTATGCTATACGTAAAGAAAAAGAGCAAGTCACTGAAACGCTGTAAAATAGCGTCATAGCAGCGACATTTTTTCAGTGCGAGTGAGGTCGGAGATAGTCAATGCTACTGGAAGAGATTTCAGATGAATTGGAACATGGATACTGCACTGAGATCCCAAATCAGGCACATCACGTCCAATTCCTCGACTTCTCATGACAGCGATGAACTTAGTGGCATGGACTTAGTGGCATGGAATACTACAATGTTTCACATCAACTGGGTGGCCATGCATTTTTCTTTCATTTATAACGTACAATGTGCAGAATTGTATTCTGAAACAAATTAAAAACCTTCGCATATTTTTGTGCTTCACTCATATACTTTGATGACCATTCCGATACAACATATAGAGGCAAAGTAACCATGTAAAAATAACTAAAACCCAAATGGTAGAGCAGAAACCCATTGCTTTTGAGTTAATCATAGTTTGCATAATTTATTTTATTGATTCTTTTGTATGTAGCTATTGTGTTTTTGGGCCTAAACTTTGCAACTTATTTGGATGAAAAATAATGCTTTGCAATTTCTCCTAAAGTTTTATAGAAGGTTGGGATACTAACATAAGTCAAATATTCTACTGACTAACGTAGATGATAATTTCATGAATACAACTAATACTCAAATGGTTGTAATTATATCGTATTTATCTCTATGTATTCTGTACATTGTTGGTTGGAAAAACAACCTCTTAACACAATTTAAGCAATTTTTATTCACTGCACCACACGGACTCCAGCACACTTCACAGTCAATCTGAACTACAAGAGGCTTCGATAATATTGAGCTTCGTTCATAATACTATGCGTGCATATTCAACGTTAAACTAGTTTAATTGCTATATCCGTTTGAACAGAAATGTCCATTCCTGGTTTCGCTATGACAGAATGGTCATCTAGTAATTTGTACATGTTTAGATGATCTATTATGCCTATTATTTTTAAAGTCCCGTTTACTACTCCTGGCTGTAACCAATTCTAAACTATGTGAACTGCCGTGTCCAATGAATTGAATACAAATTCAGATTCATACAACCCCATTTTGAACGACTCAGTAGTACGAGATCTATTGCAAAATAGTTCACAAAAGTGCATGAGAAATTTAATTATGTACCCGTATGTTGCAAAAATTATTTCCAATTCATCACTGCGTCGGGACATTCCAATTCCACAGAACCTTCGATTTTAACTGATATCATATACAGTATTTTCCAATCCTATTTCCCTATCCTGTCTTCAATGGTTCTCCCAGCACATCAATATGACAAGCTACCTTCATGCTTAGAACTAAAAGTATGACTGTACTCGATGAACATCTAACTTGATATCATAAATATGATCAACAGATGAACGTCTCGAAGACGGCGTCAGGATATGCTGGCACCATCTCTGGGAAAGGCAAGACCGGCTCCACCACCTGTGAACTCAGCGGTTCTACTCTTACGAGGGTATGTTCAAATTTTTACTCCATAAAAACAGTTTACTACCTGTGATCTTTGATGATTATTCGTTGTCATAATGATTACTGGTCTAATGGTCACTTACTTGTTTCTAATCTCAGTACGAAAAATGATTCATGTTTGCTTGTACCTAAACTCAAATACTTATGAATCCTGAGAGTACAACAATATTTTTGTGAAAGTTATGTCAAAATTCCTAGTCTCTTTGTAGTCATGATCCAAGGCTGTTGTGTTAGGTGACAAACAGTTCAGTTTACTTTTGACTGCAATACATCTGTTGAATAACCATATATATATATATATATGCTTCAATAACCAAACATAAAGCTTTAGTTCATTCATTTCGCAATTTAATGCCGTACCTTGAACAGTTACAAAACTGTCAACTATTTATATGAATTATATGGGAAGTTCTTATTTCGAATTCACTCCAAGTAAAGTCCTTAGTAGCTTGACTTTATTATTAAGATTTGCCCATTTGTACAATGGCTGATGAAATTGTGAGTGCATGTAGGAGCAAAATTAGTGAGGTAATTCGCGTTGCTTGTCATCCCATGAATCTGCTGAGTTTCTTTTTTTAGAACGTCATGAACCATTATTTTGATTTTTCAGAGCTACACCCTCGGAGACGTGGCAGCCAGTCACACCTACACGAAGCAGTAAGAGACATGGTCTCTGGTAGTCCAGTAAGAGACATGGTCTCTGGTCGACCAGTAAGAGACATGGTCTCTGGTCGTCCTGTAAGAGACATGGTCTCCGGTCGTCCAGTAAGAGACATGGTCTCTGATCACCTCAACTCTAACTTGCATCATGACTTCTAATTTTAGGCTGCCCATATAGCCAAACCCATTTGCTTGAAAATTTACTCCGCTATTACTGATTGCCAAAAACTATTTCAGTATATCTGTGTAATTCATTGCCGCATTCTTATTATCCCTGTATGATAATTATACCTTGAGAAAACATGAAATTAATCTGGTAGGAGACATGCCCACTCATTATTACCGGAAAATCTCTATCAATTAAATATCTTTACATTTTCATATTATTTCTCTCTAGCCTCCGTCAAGCGAGGATCTTCATACTCAGAGATGAATTCTCCAAATTGTTTCTAAGCATAACAAACAGTTGTAAAAATTAGTTAATGACTTAAGAAAATTATGAATATGATTTCTTGCCTAAAATCATAAGCTTCATGTAGGAAGATAAGCAAGCCAGGTGATGCAAGCAACAGTTTGACGCAATGAACAATAAGTTACTTAATAACTTAGCAAGAAGATTAAAATCAAGACATTGTTGCATTACTTTTCTTTAATGGCAAAAATTCTTGTTCTTTCCTCAAGAACTACAAGGTTTACAGAATTTTTATAGCGATTATAAGTTTGAGTAGATTTAAATTGCAACGAGACGGTTGCAAACGAGTTACTGTTGAATAATAATCATAAAACTAGGAAGCGAATACTTTTGAAATAGTAATTTCGCTTTCGCTTATTTTATTTTTCGACGACGCAAAAACGTTACCTAAGGAAGTAATTTAGGACTGATTCATGTAAAGTTAGGTGGAATAAATGAAACTACGGTTTCCTTCATAGCCATTACATCCGTTTATATTATGTAAAGCATTGGGCTCAAAATACTCATACGTCACGGAAATAAAAACAATTGTTTGTAGATAAATGATTTGAAGTTTCCTCAGTCATGTACGACTGTGGGTCAGTAACCTTGTTGGGGTTACTTGTGGGGATGTCACTCAGCTGTCGTCAAGTATTCTTCAAAAAATGAAGCTACATTGTTGACTAGTCGTCTAACTCTCTCGATTAATTACATAATTTTATATAGATATCATACACCAGAGATCTGCTCCAAAACAGTACTGTATCGATCATGCCTATTCTTGAATTATTTTTTCTAGAATTATTGTTTAACTTTTCATTCAATTGAAGAAACGCCATTCCTTCTCTTAAGTTTGTGACGCATATTCTATGAAGTGATGAGCTTCTTCACACTCGGGAGTAAATTTCTTTGCACCTCACGCCTCCAAGCTCAGTAATCTGAAATAAAAAATTAATGAATAAATAAATAATTTGATGTGAGACTAATGTGAAATTTCGCTCGCGTGTTATACTGTCGTAACTATTCATGGGTCTAACAATTATTACACCTTGAACATCCATCAAGTTTACAAAGAAAATATTTCTGTTTAACCACAACCAATTCTAGAAATTAATTCATACAGAAACGATAATTTTGTTTCAGTGAGAAAAATTAATGGAAAATGCACCATTCTGTATTAGATAAAAACCAACGCAACTTGAAAACTGCGTATATACACTTCATGAAGAAATTTTTCCCAATTTATTTCATTTTGTGACAATTCTTAGGAACTAAAATCCAACGATGTGACACTTCGCGGATTATGAAGATCGTCTGTCACACGACCTGCTCAAATCCAGAGACGGTGGCTTCGAAAGAAATCGTGCCAATCTTGTCTCCAAGTTTGAAAGATCCAGCGAAGCCATTGGGCGTCTCCTTGATGTTAACCTACAAATTAATTTGGGCTGAAAATTTTCCACCTTTTTCATCTCGTACGTGCGTACCTAGGTTGTCTTCATGTAAACATCAAATAAAGTGGCAGATTATTTCTTGTTTTATTGCATCATATAAAACAAATCAATTACTATTAATGAAATAACCTACTTCATCATTTGCATTATCTGTCACCTTTACCTCTCAGCATCATACCACAACTTAATCAGTGGCCTAAGTATCTAAAGTACATATTTTCAATTGTGTTGCGTTTGTAGACATATAATCATTTTCATCGACGTTAAAAAACCTACTTACTGTGAACTTGAGACCAAACGCTTCGCATTCACAATCTTTGCCGAACTTGAAGTGATTGTGAACTTCGGTCTCCCCGTAGTATGCAGTACGGCACAACGCGTCCTCAGTCTTCGACATCACAATTTTTGGCTTCGTCTTCAGAATGTAATCTGCCGCTGAGAGAGACACTCCTGCAAAGATTGAATTTTCTTGTATGTGGAAGAACTACATTTCAAACGTAGTTTGATATTTATCCTACTTCGCGATTGGTGGAGTAATTTTTTAGGAGAGAGACGATTTTTTACAAGAAGTTTTTCGAACCTCCTGACCGTCATCCAACAATTTATCCCTGAACATTAGAATACGAAGACATCGCCTGGTATTCACTGACGAGACAGTGTCTAATAGTTACTGATAATAAGGCACATAACCACAGCTGCCTTGAAGGCACTGTTGTGATACACTCGTAAAAAGGCATGCAATGAACACCTTCGGAAAATACACAGTTTTCTCTATTACTCTGGAAGGTATTTAATATCATTTCTTTCCTATTTTAATTAGTTGCTTACTTGGGTGCTTTCAGTGTTTCAACAAAATGATGTAAACGCTTTGTAATGTTAGACATTTTCATCTTAACAGTCATTGTTAGGTTCAACTGGTACCATAAACAGTACAGTTCAAGTTTGATTTCCTACAATGACCGCCTATGTTCCAAATTGCATCCCACTATCGAGCACAATGATGATTTAGATAGTTTTCTCATTGTTTTCAGGTGGAATTATTACTGTCCTCAATGGCAAAATCACTGCGGATAAATATCTTTTCCTCTACAGTAATGAAATCCGTACACTGAACACCATAATTTTACGAAACCGCACCCTATTTTAAGATAATATTATGCCCATTCACAATGTCAAAAAGGTTGAATTTCCATTAGAGGAACATCAAACTATCATTCTGACGAGTCTTGGAACAGAGACTTAGAAGCAGATTTACCCCTCACATCACCGTTGAAACAGTTGACTCATGTCTCAGTAGAAGATTGACTAAGTTCCATTGAAAAGTCAGAGTTTTTACTAATTCATTCAGTGGATCATTGAGACTCTTTCAAAGCTGAAGATAGTCTAACACTTTGCTAATAAATCATTATTCTGTTTATATCAGGTGCTCATATTAAAAGTCCTGTAGTCTTAGAAGCATAACATCTCGTTCAAATTCATTTTTCAAGAGTTTTAACTCATGCGATTTCCTTTTATGTCAATCTAGCAATGTCTTTATATTTGCCTGAGGCCAATAAATGCTGCAATATTCTTTGTCTTAGATGACCAGACGCTAGTTTGAACTTCAAGAGCTGGAGAAAAATGGTGTGACAACAAATAAATGAAGGTCATTCGTTGTCTCTATTATATTCTTAAAATCCGATGGAAAGATCTCCCTTCCTTTTCTTTCAGCTCAACTAAGTGAACCAATTCGAGCAAAAAATCCATCACACGCATTACCTTAGAAAAACTCATCATTAGGATTCATTTAATGCCACCAAGTTTGAGCGAACATATTTTTGGAAAGAAAATAATAACAAAGATGATGAAAAAGAGACAAAATTAAGAGTTTAATTTGAGCGTCCTGACCTGGGGACTGATTGAAGGATACAAAATCTGTCAAATCGACGTAGAATTTTCTCATATAACACCACAATTTGTTTGGATGCTAATATTTAGTGAAACTTTCGTTTTACCGATGCATGTATGTTATCTCTAATAGAAAAAACTTTTCATTTTCTTATTAAAATTTTATATTAGCTCAAAAAATTCATTTTCGAGTAGATTTGAACGCCTAAATAACAATGGGCGTCATCATCGAAAAATTCATGACGATCAGTTAAGATTTTCACCCCACAATTTTCAACAAGAATCTAGAGGGAATTTGTTTCATTCAAAATGGATCAATAAAAATATTGGGAGCCACTTGAACATCGTAATACTTAAAAGGAAAGGAAAATTATATGGTCGATAATTTCTTGGAGATGCCACATATCAGCGTATCACTGAATACTTTTACTCTGGACATACACAAATTCCAGAATGTAGCTGTCAAGATTTACTACATAAAATTGAGTCAAAAATTGAAAGTTTATCAAAGTTATATTAATACTCAGAATCCCAGTGTCATGCATATTTGAGAAATTCTACTACAACACATATTGAATCTCATGACTTTAGTTTTCTTAAACCTTTCTACTGTGTGCAGAGTGAGCTGGAAGTCATGTTTCACTCGGAGTATGATGAGTAGCATCCTTTTTATGAACATATCTAATTTTATTTATTTATGCTGTGGTGCCCTTCCCCATATAAAGACCTCAAGGTAACTACTACTAACTATTTCAATGTAAAACAATAATTTACTTACCGCAAACCTCGAGATACAACTCGTAGTTTTCATAGGAAGAGAGAACGAAAGTACCAATGATGGACATATTGGCGGCGTAATATTTTTAGTCGTCACTGGTTGCTTGAAACGCAGGAACGGAGTGAGAGGGTTGCTAACGTTACGAGTAAATATATACTCCACTAGTATTATGTAGCCGAGGCTGAAAAGAGAACAAAAAGAGTAAATATTTGTTCAGTAGATACCATTTTGTGGCTCTTAAGATACTGTGCAATCCATAATCAATGATGCGCCGCAGTCAAGGAAGAAAAGCACGGCAAGAAGCAGGAGCACCAAGATCGCAATTTGGGGTCAAGTACAGGATACGGCAATATGACTTCTCTTTGTTTTTGTAGGAACTTTTTTGAAAAAAGGTAGTTATGTTGCGGCACCCTGTAATATTTAAAGAGAACCTGTTCAGTACTTCAACATGCATGCATCATGATGCGTACACCTAACCCTCTAATTTCAAATTTTCATCCATTGCTTTTCAATATAGTATGAAGTTAAATTAATGCTCTTATAACGCTCTGATTGTGGCTGCAGTGATTAAACCAAAAATACAATAACGATACTAATAATTTACATTATTGTCAACGATCACAAACAAGTTTAATATTTATTGAATCATGGAAATGTGTCTACTGAAATAAATTTATTCTTTAGCCAGAAAATCATACACATATAATACATAATCATACAAAGGTAATTAGACAAACTAAAACTGTCAAACAGAAAAACAAAATTGTTGAAGCACCATTTGGATAAAATAATTTCCAAGAAATGTCTTTTCTCTGTCTTCTCATTATGAAATACCGTTACAATGATTTAGAGTTATCCTGTCCACTAAAAATAATACTGCTTAAAATTTCAAAAATTATCTCAATGAGATATTCATAATAACCTAGTCAACCAATTCGCCTTCGACACAAAAGTCTGTCACCGAACGTTCCCTAGAAGCGACAGAGGAACTGTTCGGTCAGACCACAACCTGCTTCTACGATGAATGAAGCGAAACGTGGCAAATGATCTTCAGCATAGATAAATGTTCAGTAATGTACGATGGTACTAATAACCGGCATTTCTAGCACATAATCAGTGGTACACCTTTTGAAGCAGTACAGCAAAAAAGAGATTTTTGCAGCATTATCACTGAAAATATAAAGTAAAACAAGCTTGCATAAAAAAGCATCAGAAATACAAGCAGACTGTTTGCATTCAATGTAAGAAACTTTGAATTCAAGTCGAAAAACATAATATGCATAAAATTTCTGGAAAGCGCTAGTACGGTTACGTTTATAATATTTAGTGCCACTTTGGTGTCTTACCATACGAAGAGATATTAAAAAAATGGAGAAAATTAAGCTTGAAGCAACGATGATTCCAGAACTCCGCAATTTCAGTTACGAAAGCAGTCTTCAGCTCCCTAAAACTGAGAAGACTGCAAGAACAACAGTTACTCATCGAGACGTAAAAATATCTCATCTCCTCCAGCAAGGTTACCCTGAAAAGGTTTTACTGCATAAAAAATAACTACGAAGTGTGAGTAAAAAAAACTTCCAAAAACGAACAATAAGCAACTTCAAGCATCCCTGGCTCTAAAGTTTAAACTTTTTACTAGTTAAAATTGCCGGAATTTGCGTCATGAGTCTAGTAACTAATAGGTATCATGAGTTATAGTTATTGTGTGCTCGAAATATGTAATACATTGTACAATAATTTTACAACTATGAGTGTTATACCATGATTATAAAATTATTGTGTTTCACAAGCCGTCTTATTGTGTATCACGAGTTATGGTATTTGTGTATAAGCTGACCCATATTACTGTGTGCTACACGTCACTTGCTGTGTTCTACCAGTCATTTGTATATGTGGTCTCTGTGCATCTTGAGTCGTATAACCATTACGTACTACAAGTCATGTACTAATTATTTACCGAGATTCATGCAATAGTTGTAGATCGCGATACGTGTTATACTTGTGTTTAGCGAGTCGTATAATCATTGCGTACCACGAGTCATACTTATGTGTACCACGAATCATAAAAGTATTTTATAGTAAGACAAATATGATAGATGAATGTCACAAGTCATATAATAATTGTGTATTGTGGGTCTCATAATAATTATCACGAGCTACGAGTCACCAGCTTGGTCGACTTGGTCGACTGACGCAAGGTGAGCGATCACCTTGCGCAAGCGATCTGCTTGCGAGCGGAAAGACCCGGGTTCGAATCCCGCTGCCGACATGGTTGACGCGGCTAGAAATACGGCATGGGACTTGGGTAAAACAACCGAATAATTATCGAAGTAATTATCCGACCCAAGAATGGGCCAGAAGGTTCGTTCCTATAGCCACATTCTATTCTATCCTATTCTATATAACCACCGTACCAAAATATATTTAGTATTTATGTACCACGAGTCAAATAATATTTGTCTTCTGCCAGTAATATGCTACTCGCCATGTTTATGTGTACCAGTAGTAATTAACTGGTGTGGACCTAAAGTCATATAAACATTGTGCAATGTGAATCGGGCAGTTACTACGTAAAAATGCATGACTTAGAGTATGACTGTCACCCCTCCCCTCCTATTCTTCATTACTCCTGGGGTCTGTATATGGTTGAGGTGCGTGTGTGTGACTGAAATGCCTGTGTATGATTAAAGTTCCTGTACGGGATTGATACTTTAACTTTGAACGGCATATGACTTAGGTAACAACCCAAGAATGAACCAAACGTCTTGTTTCTGTTGCCATATTCCATCGTAATGAAAACGCTTTGAGAGTTTTCGAGCAATCCTTTATGATACAAACGTGCTTCCTATATGTTCGAAAGTATGAAGCCCGCATAATCATTTAATGATCTGACTTGACTTCATGGACCATAAAAAATCATTCATAATCTTTTTGCTGGTATAATATGGCTCTAGACGTGCCATGCGCTGCCAACAGCTGTTATTTAAACACTCACAATTCCTGTTCAATTTTACGCTAAAAAATATCGCCTTTTCTGATGTATTATGCTTTTAATCTTGCAGAGTAAACAACAAATCCTGAATTACACACACATACTGGTCTGACACCCCCACTCAAACTGACACTTCTTTACTATTTTTATTTCTATAGCATTATTTTTCCGTCAAGGTTTACGAAGTGGCCGTTGAGATTTGCATGAAGGTAAACAAACGCATGAAGATTATCTAGAATCATTACAAATTCATAATTTATCTCAAGGTCACTAACTTATAAAATTGTGCATACTTTTAAGTTTTGTTGCAGCAGCGGTAAAAAAGATTTAACCCAAAGTACGATCTTCTGAGTTCAAAAATCATCCATTTTCCGTGCACTCATTCAGAAATACCTGCACATGTTTTAGAAAATTATTTGCGAAACTTACCGTTACTCAGGAAAACCCAAGTTTAGAAATTTTCACGCAGATGAAAAGTTGGAAATTTTGATTTTTACTTTGCACTAACATTGCATGCTTGAATTTATGTTAAGAATATTTAGCTTTGAGAATTGAACTATGTACCAAAATTGTTTATGTGTTGGAGAATATTCTAATGAAAGCACACACAATGACTTTACATCATTATAAATCAATAAAATACCGAGAAAATTGGGTTCCTAAAATCAAAATCAGGGTTAGTTTTCAGTGACTTAACACGTTGACTCCCAAGTGGTACGTATGTGTACCACGTAGGTTAGGTTCTGTCATTTTTTAAATCCTTCTAGTGACTATGCGTACAAAGTGAAGTTTTACACCAATCAGGCAATCGGAGGCAACGTGTTAAAGACAGGGGGCTACCGCAGCGCAGACGTTGCAGTGCTGCCCACAGTCGTACGCTACAGAGGTACGCAATCACTCACTTCAAGATGTGGCTACAGTTAGCGATGAAATTAGCCGTACCCACACTAATGTTCAATACTTTTAGTCATTTCTTAGAATTTAATATTCGTATGATTCCAAACTCTTTTGATGTTGTTAATTATAATTATGAAAAGGAATTTAGAATTCAGTTTTAAGAACGACATGTTTAATTTAGCAAATTGAACAACAACATGCTGCAAAAAAATTTATTTTTTTCAATCATAGTATGCGTTTTCATCTATTAAATGAATTTTGTTCTTTTAACATTTCGTGATTGAAAGTTCTTACCATGCGTGGCGATAAAGAGCTTTAGTATAAGAAGTTCATGCCTACTGAATCAACGAAACTTATCGTTCTCACAGACAGATGCACGATTGTAAGGGAATTTAGTAGTTTATGAAGACCCACGTACGCCTCTCACACACAATAGAAATGAGACAAGTGAAAGACAGGATTCCTGAGCAATGTTAACTTGAACATCGCTTCAGTCTCCATCAACTCTCGCTCTCCATCCTCTGGAGTTGCGCTTAACAATTGTCAAATATCTATAACGATTAAGAAAAATAACCGGTCATTTACATTGAAGTTATCATTTCCAGAAGGAAAATCACCCCCCAATGAGCAATTTAATAACTAGTGATATGATGAATGTGGGTAAAAATCTATCGTAGATTGGGTACTTGCCTCTCTGCGTTTTATCGGGTGGCAATTTTTCCAAACTTTCCAGGACATGTTTGCAATCGATATGTCAACATTCTCTAGTCTGAGTAGTTTCCTATCACCGGGAAAATATATATTCAGAAACAGCCTGCATAACCGACGTACTAATCAGGAACCATGACTTAGCACTGCTTGCATTTTGAGCCCGTACTATCATACCTCATTACTGGTTTGTTGACTTCCCAACAACGCACTCCCATCATCCATTAATGATGAGGTTGACGAGCATTACCTCAATGATAACGCTAGACAATAAATAATTTCTTGCTCTGAGCATCACAGTGATACCTTTTTCTTAAAATACATTGAGGTTTCAATTTGCTCGAAGATTGTGATGGTTTTTGAAATTATGAAATTTCCGGTCGTCTGTGTCTTAGAATCTTTGAAATGACATTTGGAACAGATTCAAGGATGTTAATTCCATCGTCTACCGTAATAATTAAAATGAAAGAGGCAGAGATGGTTGTCATTCAATTACCAACTTTGAAAAACATACATGAAGTAAGGACCTTCTTTTTTGCAAGTGAAATAACCTAACATCCACGAGTAGGTAATCGTATGCGCGGAACAAAATATTTGATTAGTTAAATGGTAGTGAACGGAAATACTTAAAAATGGTGACCTTGCAAAAGAAAGAATCCTCACAGATATAATTCTTCCAATTCGTTTAAATTTTTAAAAAATACATAAAACTGTACTATTTGAACTGCTCAGAGTATTAGAACAAAACTACTGCCGCTCAGTCTGCTTTTGCTCAAAGGCTGTGTCCCATGGTGAATAAAAAGCAGGATCTGTTGGGTCACTGTGTGTGGAAATCATTTTCAGCGGTTACAAATACCAAAGTTAGGTAAAGAAATTTTTGTGCAATGTATTTTTTAGTCAATGCTTGTATGTAGATGTACATAAAGAGGAATCGCTGTAGTCACCTAATCTGACCGCTAGAGTTCCTAAAACGTCATAAAAAATGAAGTATTATTGGGAACACGTTCATAAAAAATAGTTCTAGATTGCTGGAGCTATTTTTCAATAATTTAATAATATTTAGAGCTTAGAAGAACGAATTAGTGAGATGGGGAGAAATCGATTTGTAGAAATACTCGGACGATTTTTGCCTGGGGTTCCCTCTCTGCCTCGCGCATCTTGATGGGAAGATTGTGAAGAGCAACTTGTCCTTCGTAGTAACCCTGTCTGCCCTGTAGCGCCCGGCCGTCGATCTCCAGGGCCTTCGGAAGCTGTTACTCACAATGACTCTCCGGACGACACTTAGTGCGTGTCTGCACTGTGACCAACGCTGGCATCTGAAATCACGCCTAGATCCTCGTGGTGTCGCCTCCGTCAAGCCGACCATCTCTTCTGTGCTTACCGCTACGAAGGTCAAAATCTCCACACAGCCTTTGAATTTTCGCTGCTTTGCCGAAGTGATCAGAGAAGCTGACAGACTGAAGGACTTACATTATTTTTTCAAAAACTTGTAAATCATTGCAACGTATTCCTACGAGCAACCATCCCTAACCACTCAGCTGCAGTGGCAGTAAATAAGAAATGAATCGTTAGAGGATTTGCTATTTAAGACAGAAAGCTACATTGCTCCTGTGGAGTTCATGAGCATTGGACTTCTTGCCATCTGAACATTTAAATTGAGGAAACAAACTTTCACAACCAAATTTGTCTATCAAATTTGATAGGGAAAATTGTGTAAAATTTCCGTTCTAGCCAAATTAATAAACGAATTTTACCTGTATGTCAAGGGAAATTATTTTTAAAGACTGAATTTTTTTCTGTTGTATTTTTATAAAAAGCGATAGTTTATTATTAGGAAGCCCATAGGAATTGACTATGCTATTGTTTTCAAATTCTTTTTATTTAGTCGTTCATTGTAAAGGTTTTCTCTGAATGAATGTTAGAAAACAAACTCTGCAATTTACTTTTCTTTTATAATATGATATGATATAATATCATGAAAGGAAAGAATATATATATATATATATATATATATATATATATATATATATATATATATATATATATATATATATTCGCTGGATTCAGTCTTCTATATAGTTTAAGTATTTATTTAGAATTTTTTCTGTGTTAGTGAATCGCACACGAGCTCTTACTGCAAGTGTCTTGTTTTACAAGAAATAACTTAGTTAACTGAGTCTCACTCTCATTCTGCCCGTCAAAATACCACACGCGTTTCAGTCTTCCCCTTGCATTAAAGTTTTCTCAAATGTTTCTGATAAATGACTTCCACTTCCGATTCGAATATGCCTACCACTCACTCCACGCCCAGTTGATATTTTTTCACGATTCAGCCCCGACAATGACAAAAGAGCAGTCATGCTGCTTCTTCAGAGCGAAATCCATTGTTTCCAAATGTCCGCGGCATTCAGCAACAATTGTGAAGCTGCTCATAATATTCAACGTAGATTCTATGTTATTGAATCTTGTTTAATCTTGTGTAAGGAATGGTGTATATTTTGACATCATTTTAACTAAGTAGTGAGGAAAACTATTTTTCATGTCGCAGATTTTGATATAACCTTACATTGCACTGAATAATGTAAGTCACCTTGTTGTTTTGCCTCTACTCTTAAATTTATTCAGTTCTGTAGTGAGTAATCTGTAAATTTTGTTATATTGAGCAAAGGAAAATCAATAAGTTTGTTGTCCCTTTTTCACCATTGTCTACTGGTTTCAACGTTTTTGTAATTAAGGTAACGAAGTAATTGGTTGTTAGTAATTACAAACAACTACGTTGCTATAATATTCAAATTTTAAACAGAATTTAAGATTCATTTAAGTTTGTAGAACAAGGTGGTAAGTCTGCTAAAACTTTCACAGCTTTCAGTGAATATTGTAATTGTCTGTTCCAGCACGACAAGAGTCTCCATCTTCTTCTTATTTGTCCTTTTTATGAAATAAAAATACAAAGGGATTTCAATTTATTTTTATTTGAACTGATTGAATGTTTAAATTTTGATGGTTTGATCACTAGAAAAATAAGTTTAGATTCAAAGCCGGGATTGGAGAGCCAGATTATTCCTTGTTGTAGGTGCGTTTGGCCGTCACTCCGTCAATCACCACCGTCTGAAATATAAGAATACAGTAATTAAACGTTAATACTTTAGGATTTAACCATAAGTCTCATATAGTTATGGCATCTTTCAATATAATGTAATATTTACTTAAACATAGCAATATATTTTAAATCAACAGTTGTAGCTTGTTAATTTGTTTGTAAAATAGAAGTTGCAAAGTACCTGCACGAAGCCGTTGCTCGTCTTCTCGATGGTGAAGGTGCCGCTCTTTCCTCCGAATTTGACGGTGCCGTTGAACCCGGTTTCAACAGCTTGAACGTTCACCTTGAACAATCAAGAAAATGCTGTTACTCCTACAGAATCCTTTGACAATTCACAGGTCGTGCAGATAATAAATGCACAAGAAACCGTAAATTCAAGATTTGGATGGCTGACGAAAAAGTCATTAAAATTTAAAATCATTTTATACTGTTCTTTGCAGCACTATTGTACATTCAGTTAGTCAATATATTATAATTGTATTTGGTGCCTCGACTAAACAACAACTTAAATCTAGAATCTATTGTTTTCAAGTTCATAGTATTTCTCTATTTTATTTGCTTATCATTTTGTCAGTTTGTTTAATACTCCTAAATCAACTGAATTACTCTATACTTTATTGAATTTGCTTCAACTTCAGTACTTACTTCCGTTTACTGTCTGTCACAGTAATTTCAAAAGTATTTCTTCACTTTTCTCTACTTTTCAAGGGTTGGTCTATTCCAACTTTTCATTCATATATTTGAATTTCAAAAGTTTTCATTTTCAAACTGCTAACCGTTATTCTATGAGTTTCATTTTTGAATAAGTTTGTGTTTGAAAGCATTGCTTCTCTCTGGTATTAATTATAACTCTGCTATTTTATTTCATCACTGTTATCAATTTCACTTCTCTGTGATAGTTGTTCTAGTTTCCTCGAAAAGTCATTTCAAAAACTGTGACTATGTTTCAATGCTTACGGTGTACTTGAGACCCGCAATGTCAATTTCGGAATCCTGTCCGAACACGACCGAGTTACTGAAGACTTTGTCTCCGGCGGTCGTCTTGACGACGATGCCAGTCTCGCTCTTGGTAACCTCCAGGTGAGGCTTGGCGGCGTTGTATTTGGCGGCCGCCTCGGCAGGGATGCCTGTCAATAATAAAGCCAACATGTTATTAAAGGGAAGCAAACAATTCCCACCCATTAGCAGTGCAAAGTGTTACTGCTAGGTTCAATTTTCAGTTAAACCATTGTCGTGATACTAGATTATATGTACGAATATCTATAAACTTACTTTATTGATTTGTAATTATTTATTTTTTACACAGCCGTTGTAAAAAACACAAGGTTTTTAAGAACTCACGAGTGCTAACTTTCTGCATTTGCTGTCCCTTGTGAGCTCCGTAAAGAATGAGGTACCACACGTGAACTGTATACTCGTCGAAAAGTTCGAGTTCACTCTCGTCTCAATAAATTTTGTTTCAAACCGAAAGTACCTCATGCTGTGTAGTTCAGCTATCAAAAGTATGTATATCACAAACCAACTAACCGAACCAGCATATTTACAGTGCGAGGAGCACGAGTTTTGAGATTGTGGCGAGAAAGAAAGTTTTCTCAACTGGCAATTGGACAATAAAGTCCAGTCTGCAGGCTGATAATGTAAAGTAATGTGTTGGGTGGGATCAGTTTCAGTTTTACCGTTTACCGTAGTGATAAAAAGTAAGCAGGTGGCTACCAACATTACTCATTCATCTTGCATTCCCTAATTAAGCTTAAAGAGGTGTGCGCTTTGCTTCAGGCAGATAAATGTGTATCTGATAGCAGTATCGACTTGAATAATAATAGATTAGAAATGTACTTGGCCATCAAAAGCAAGTATGAACCGGTAAACTATTGCAGCCACGGCATCGTAGATCTCCACCAAATAACAGGCATTAATACTGTTCTTTCTAATGCCACTACATAAAAGTCTTGTTTCTTTAGTATTTTTTTCTATTTTTGAATGCACGTTAGGAAAATTCAATATATTGAATAACTGCCACTAATATCTAATATTGATGATATTTTGTACAGAAATTGGCCTTCATGCTTTATGTTTGTGGTGATGTGGTCTCGCGCAGGTCTTGTGCCTGACAGACCAGGTAATCTGCGCCCGGGGAGAAGTACCTGTTTTGTGTTGCTAGAAGAATGGGTGTATGTACTGCACGAGGAGGCAGTTTACTGACCGTGAATTAGTCGTTCTTCGCAGTTGGCAGCAGACAAAATAGTTAAGGTGTTGTGTTACGTATGTGCTGTTGATGCAAATAAGGTTTACGAGTAGAAAGGGCAATAGCCCGAAAAAGTTTAGAAACTTGTAACTAAAAACTAATTTTGTGGATTCAAGTTTAAGGAAAAGACGAATTATATCAATATTCAAGTTTGCATTCCCCTTTGAGTAAAGAATTCATGCTAATACGTGAGTGATGTTTCGACACTTTTACGATTAGAACGAGGGACACAACACATTTATGCATCATATTGGAATGAATGTAGGAGTAACTATCATTTTAGAAAATCTGAACTTGTGATACGATCAATACTAAAAAGAGTGCAATTGAACAAAGAAAAGAAGGATCATATTTTGCTGCGTAATTTTCACTCAGCGTACTTAATCATTTTCGTGTCGGTAGACTATTTTTCCCCTGCTCGGTCATTCCACGACGACTCAACGCAGCACAAGACACAAGGCCAGCACGACAATCAAAACAACATCCCCGACATTTATCACCCTAGTAAATGTGTATGGTAAGTATAAATGTGTGTGGTAAGTGTAAATGTGTGTAGTAAGTGTAAATGTGTGTGATAAGTGTAAATGTGTGTGATAGGTGTAAATGTGTGTGATAAGTGTAAATGTGTGTGGTAAGTGTACATCCTCATAGCCACTAACTGGGCAGAGTATGAAAACATCCGTAGTGATTCTCTTGAACAATCATGTAATAAGCAGCACTATCGTAACGTGACTAATTGTACCTATTCTTTTCACTCTGGAGTATAACAAAAACTAAAAATGACTAGATTTTATCTAAAAGGCGAACGGTGTCATCATCAAAATTACTGATTTAATGAAACTAATACCTTATGAAAAATCCTAGCTCCTACCCATTAATTCTCATTTCTCCAATCACGTTATCGAAATGTTATACTTAGCCTGCACGTTCCGTGGTGCTTTAATTAATTTTATAGGAGGCATACATTGTACGCCAGGGGTGTGTTGTAACTCTGTTATCTGAATATCTCTTTTACAAGTCGGGTGAAAGAATTTAATGATTATTCCCTTGCGTAGAAAATATAAATACATGACAGCAGTAAAGTATTTTTTGAGTTACAACTAGAATCCATTTTACCCGAAAAGGAATACCATATACGTGCATGTAGACACAAACAGACTATATAAGTCCCTTTGAGTAACAAATGATTTATTGTATTATACTGCAGGTAGGACTGTACTTTCTTTTTATTGAATTAGTACAACAAGGGTTGATGGCCAAAACACCTTCAAAACTTCGTAGAAAAAAAATAGTATAAATTACGTGGGCACAAATTTAATTATGTGTCTATGCAGGAGACTAAATGGTTGCTCATAAAATAATTGTCCGTCTTATTCAATTAGTCAAAAGCATATTGATATGATATTCACCGAGATTTAACTTTTATCTTTAAAGGCACGAACATATTTCTGCTTGTTTTATGTCACATACACTATAGATTGATTTTCTTTTCGAGAAACGGGACTTCAACATAAGAAATTCCACGTGGGCTTCAATTGAATAGAGTAAATTAAAAATTAAGAACGTTTTAAAATGATTGCGAAACATATTTTACATAAATAACTTAAATAAAGATACAGTTCACAGGCTTTGTATCGACGAGTGTTGTTACCCAGTGAGCAAAAGTTTAAAACGTATTGTGGAGTTGTATTGTAGATCAGAAGAATAATAAAAGTATTAAAAGTTGTATTAATAATAGTGATCAATTATGCAACAATATATACTAATATTATATTGTTTCTTAAAATATTTAGTACATGCGGAAGACAAGTTGAGTTGAATGGAAAACTAAAATTACGTAATTTTATCCAAATGTCTTAGATCGGCATTAGATTGCATTACTACTGTAGTCTGAAAATTGCAATATTTTCTGTATGCTTTATGAAGGCATGTTGGATGGACAGGACAAGAAAGCGAACAATAATTTAAGCCATTAGCAGGGTACTTAATTATTTTTGGATCACGAATTGTTTCGAGAAAATATGAGATACAATTGAGTAGTCCATGGATAAATTACCTAATTTTCATTATATTATACTTGCACGCTATTTATTTCATAAAATATCAGAGAAAATTAAATATTGGTCGTGTTTACTTACCGATGGAAATGAGCCAGGGCTCGTAGTTGTCATTGGAGACGTGGACGAATTTTCCTGTGAGAGTCATGGTGGCACCTGGTATGTTGACAGCACAAGAAGCGACGGCAAAGTAAAGTAATTATCGTGCTTCTCCTCATCCTTATATAGGCGAGCCGTATCATGTTCATGCCCTGCAATGTGGATAGGAACCGGCAGAATCATGGAAGCTAATCTCCCATCCGTGTACAAACAAGCATAGATTTGAGAAATTTGATAGCAAATGCCTACCGTCCGTTCGATAATTGGATGTTCAGTCTCAGTGATGAATTAGGCTTAAATTATTAATATTATCACAAGTGATGAGACTGGCATGTGATGACCGGCCACCTAATTAGTTACTAATTTTTCAATTACCAATTGGATCCACTTACAGTTTAATTGATTCTCAGTTAAAGAATAGAATAAAATAGAATACAATAGAATATAGTAACAAGAAAGAGCTGGAAAAGTTTGCGTGCACGTGTCTGACTTCCTTTGGTATTAAGTGAAAAAAGAGTATTCCGGGAAACACCTTCATTTTGAGATGAACTGAAGCGAAGACACATCAAGTCATCGCTCCAATCAACGCTGAAACGCTACAGAGGCTTATAATTTTAACTTCAGTCGTCGAGTTAAAAAATATTGTGAATGTGACGGAAAATATTTTGAAAATACATACATAGACAAAATGTCTTAGGATTAAGCTCTTTTGAAATATTTTGGTTTCAATATTATATATGCAATACAAAAAGATTTTAGTAAATTCAACAGAGACAAGTTTTTTGTCCACCATTTACATCATTGTCCGTTTGGGTTACACTCTTAATCCTCACATCTTGCAAGTGAAATTCGACAGTCATAGAGGCTCCTTGTGACGACTGTATAACTGCCGCTGTAGGACGACTGAACGATGGTGGAGAGCTAACAAAATTTCGTAAATAACAAACCTGCTGACTAGAAATGCAGAGACTAAAATTGAATTCAATACTTTCAAAATTGAACAACTTATTATCTCAGTTCGGTTTTCCGACTAGAATAAATATCTTAAATTCGTGAGTAGCATGGGAATGGTGCTCGTAATTATTAATGCTTGATTTTGATGCAAAATTATGATGCATTGCAAAATTGCCAATTCTAAGAAAAAACTGAGGAACTATATGCAGACCATGGTCTGGGCCTATATAGACCTCTATCGCTCTTGGGGTCTGTTTGTGGGAGGAAGAGACGGCACAGACCACGAGTAAACTGGCTGAAGCATTCGTGCCGTGCTGGACACATACACGACAAACTGCTAACCAAAATAAAGCCAAGAAGCATGGCAGTGAGACTGAATAGAACACACTTGTTAGAATTGCCTCATTACCAGGGTAGGTGTCGTGCATTATTAATATCATATCTTATTAAAATTCATTAAATTACTGTTCATTTCTATACGTTGAAGAAAAAAGTCAATGTCAACAATATCTTATTTTATTTCAATTGATGAGGAGTTTCCGACACTAGTAGACACCTGATATTTCATATTCTTCTTTGCATGTGACGCCTATAAAGCCCATTACCTATGATGCATAAGCAGAAAATATTTCACAGTGTACTCAAAGTCACAATGTCTTAAGACTTAAGGTAAAGAATTACAGGAGCCATTCTTTCTATTCAGTGGCATTGTTGCAGAACATTGTAAAAGAGGACTCACTCTAAGTAAATATTTTAGGGTAAATAGGGACACCAGCAATTTATGCACAGATGAAAAGAGTAAAGAAGATGTGAAAACTATCTAATGTACAGCTTACTACGTACCTCCTCCAGTGATCGTGAGTGAAGGCATTTGATTCAGCAAAGACTATCAATGTGGGGCCTACAACAGCTGGCAGTTATTTTTCTGCACTCTGCTATCATGTTCAAGACTACTAGACACAAAACCTTGCTCAGTTCTGTAAACCTTGAGCGAAAAAAAATGAACCATAACATATTGAAGAATAGTTTAAAAAATTTGTGAAATGGTAATCGTGTTCAACATATGAGCTTTCCTTTGTACGTGTTCGTATCTGAATGAACAACTGGCGAGCAGCCACGTTTGCGTCTAGAAGATTCGTATAGTAGGGAATGAATTAAAACATATTTTACAGCCTTACTACATGCCATTAACAGTTTCAGTGCTGCAATATACTTAATGTTTCAGGTAGAAACTTCTCCCACGGTTTTATTCTTGCAGATGACAGCACACACCACGCACAAAGGTGTTTCATTTCATGACGAATGAGAGACATGGCTATGGCTGGAGGAAAAAAATTGGGTTCTACCTTGGTCAATGAACATCAGGACCTCAATAAAATTGAAAATATAACTCATTTCGTTGTGCCTCAGGCCAAGTTGCAGGCGCTCAATTACGATATTGTTAATGACTCTGTTTTATCGATCAGAGAATGCCATCCTACTCTATTGTTTGCTGAATGAGCCAAGAATAAAAGTTATATGACTATGTTTACTGCTACATGGTTCAAATGATATTATTTGGGTCTCAATTTGTGGTCACTTTGGTTTCCTTTGAATCAGTATTGTGTTCTGCCGCTAATGATAATATCAGAATTTTGTACATAGTTCAAGGCTCGTTTGTCAAGATTAATTGTTATACATACACAAATATTTAAATGGCGATATGGAAGTATTGTATGCAGCAATTGCCGATAGCATAATGTACATTAGGTGTAATATTCGTGTCTCCTTCCTTTAGTTTAGGATATTTTCTTCCCTTGAGCCCTTAAAAAGTAAAATATTGATCTGAAACTTTAACTAACACACTACTTTACCTCACGGCATAGGAACTCGTAAAAAAACAGAAGACAAATGGCAGAAAATAACTCAGAGCTGATAATGATACTCGTACGTAGCAAGGCATATGACACACTTGATCTACTTATTTCTGTCTATTTTTACTCAAGAAGAAATAACCTAATTTATCAACATAAAATATTTATGATTGGAGAATGAAAAAAAAGTGTTTTCCAAAGGTTATTGAAACTGGAAAATTATGAATTTAAAAGCTTATGAGGCTAGAGCCAAGAAAGTGAACGTTTTTCTTTAAAACCATCAATCAATAATTAACAAGTTAAAAGAGATGAACAGTTAATTTTTCAAAAATTTACTTCAAAACCAACATTATAAAACTAAATGAAACATAGCTAGGCATACAAACTTTGAATCACACTAGTTGTGTGCCCTACCATCATAACTTTGTTGTAAAATCTTCTGAAAATTTTGTTATTAGAACCAATGAACCTGCATCAAACACCGTTCTATCAACAATGAGGCTAACTACAAAATTATGTCATTTTCGATGCATAACATTTTATAATAAAACGATTAGTGTAAACTAAAAGTAAATGTACTAGTAATAGTAGGACCGTTCATTTTAGAAAATATGTAGAAACGACGTTCTCACGTTTGTAGTCGCTTTCTTTGCTTGACCGAGCCTGAGTTGCACGCAACCTCCGCCATGCACCAGATGAAGCGTCCCGATAAGCGTCTCATGAAGGCCAGCCCTTGAGCCTGAGAGATGCTCCTCGATGCCATCATACTCTTCACTGATAACCCTGTCTGAGCTGTGTGAGCCCGCCACTGCTGCGTTGTAAGCTCAAGTTACACACATCATGAGAAAACTTTCACAGAATATTGTGACAATAGAAAACCTGCTAGAATAGTTGTCGGAAATAAAAGGCATCTATAATTATCACCCAGTTCAAGACGTTTTGGGCAGCAGGTTTCAAAGTTTGATAATTTTAGTGGGAGCGAGAATCTGGGTCTGGATGGGTAATAGTTTCTATTAATTAGTATCTGACTGACGTTTCAGTGACAGGTGATTTCATCTTTGTCAAAGAGACTTAACGAAAGATATTTTTGATGCTGTAGGAATATTTATTGGCCTTGATTAGCAATCCTCTCAATCTGCTTTGTTCAAGTCAGACCAGGTCAAGCGTTGTTAGCGTCTTGTGCTACTGCGAACACAAATTTATACTAAATTCTTTCACATTTGATATTTTGCCACATAGTGAGCAGCAGGAGTTGCTTGGCATGACTTTCCTAAAGTCAGACTAGCGCTTTGCGGCGGTATGGGAGTTTGTTCTTCGCCTTTGTCTTGAAAACGTCCAGTTTTAACAAGTAGAAACGAATCGATGTTCTCGCGTCTTTAAATCTACTGGTGTATAGTCAGCCTAACATTATATTCATATTCAAATTATCTCAATACTTCAAGGAGAATCTACTCCCTCGCTTCAGCGATTGCAAAGACACTGACTTCGGACTTGACTGTCCAATTTCCATCGAAGATATTTCTTTTTTATTCCAAAATGTAGAGTTGGACGATGACAGTCCCGGTTCTTTATACCATTGTTGCACTCTGCGTACCTATTTATACTATTTTTATCATGTTTATCAGCGAATTGCTTCTCTGCAAAAAAACACTCGGAATGGGAGAGCACTGGATATTTTGTAACGAAAACTCTCAAAATATTTAGGAAATTGTCGTTAGTGGTTCTGTCACTTCCTGGTCCGAAAGGAATAAAGCGAACTTCACGATATGTCCCCCAGATCCTTGTTGAAGCGTCAACAGGTTTCAGTAGAAAGTTGCTAAAATCATATGCTTTTTTGTTGCCTCCAGACATCAGCATACACAACCTGTAGTGAGAAAATAGAAAATCATACACGTTATGTAATATAATTCACTCGTCATAACCATGAAATAATCAAATATTTATTATATTATAAGATAACACAACATATTAATGTTATTAATACAGATCATAATAATATTATGATATAACATATGAATAATACAAAGTATATTGTACTTTATCGACCAATCACTGTGCGGATGGGCCTGAGAGCTTGTGAGTCCTGAGGGTAACACTTCCATTACGCTGGACTTAAGAACTTCACGCGCAGAACTGTTGCTTACACTGAGCCTGACATCAAGTTCAGTAGCCCACATGACAGAAGTCATGTGATTTTTACCTACAAGGCACTTTATCACTAGTTCACTTCTGTGCCTCAACTAAGGCAGTCACTCATTTTGATTTTGATTTTGCTATGTCTAAAAAATTCTGTTGTAATCCCGATATAGACCGTAGTGTTGTACCTCTTTTACATTTAAAAACAAGTCTTGAATCCGCCAACATTTATGAATTATAAAAAAGAATCACTTCTGAATCGTGTGAAAGAGATTTAGTTAACACAAACAGAGGTACACATAGAATAAAGTCAGCTAAGGCAGACAATCAGCGCTGTGAACGCCTGAAAACTTATTCTCACTTAGAGCAGTTCACATTGTCCAAAATAACCCTCTTTTAATTCGAGATAGAATTATACTGAACGACGAAATTCATTTTGATCAAAAAATTTCACATTAGTTGTGGTCAGGCGAGTGGGATATTTCGTTGGGGAAAAACTCCTCTTTTTCTTCAGAAACAAAGTTAAAATTTACCCTTGAGATTATTTCTCATTACCTCAAAATAAAAGTGTTTCTTGCATTAATTTGATGTTCAAGCTTCTAAATAACGCGCGTGAAAAAGATTAGCAAAGAGAGACTGTTATCGCTCGGCATATCCAGGGTCATTTGAACAAATTTGATCACATTTGATTTGATCTAATCTTAGTAATTATGACCTTCGACCTGTCCCGATATCAATCCAATGGACTTTGGAATTTGTTATATGTCAAGGAATGAGACTTGCTCTCATTTCCATGTTAATTTCATATCACTGACTATCACTTTGGCGTAAATGTGGTTCAATATTACACAATACTCCACGCACCACGAAATTATCCTAAGACTTCATTCTATCATTTCCTCAAATGCCTCACAGGAAGTTATCCCACACAATAAATAACCTAATTACTATTATGCTATGTTAATTTTTTAATATTTTTTATCGTAAATATGAATTATTTGTGCCGATACTTTGTTGCCCTACCCAGTACATTTATACTTGCTTTATGATGACTAATTTCATATGTACCTAAATTTCATAGACATTGTTGTGTTAATTTTGTCTAATCATGGGATGAATGAAATAATATCTATTAAATTCATCAATCTTGAATTAATTATGGAGTTCAGAATTCTAAAATATTTCAGTTCTACTAACCTTGAGAAATATCACTATTTTCCATCCTAATTATTGAGATAAGCTTTTAAAACTTACCCGCTCGACCTCGCCTACTCCACAACGATTCGGTGCTGGCTGCCCGAAGATAATTTTTCAATCATTTCTTATCAACCATCAGGTACACGCCGGCGTTGATAGCCTCATCTGTTGCCATGCGTTGATAATAATAGTAAGCCACTCAGTTCTTCTAGCACAACCGGCTTCAAGTCACCACAAAAGCGGTTATCTACATGTGTACCACTGAAGTTGCCTTTGCAGTATCTGCTCAGCTACGAGGTACTGTCGTGCAAGCACTATGTTACTTAATTCATATGCACTGCTCATGGTAGGCTGCACAGAGGGAGGATATTTCCATAAACCTTACTACATGTACCTAGTTACTGACTGCTTTGAAATACAGGTAGTCCTTTAGACTCTTATAAAATATAAGTTGTATCGTCGTAGTTCCATTGCTGTGGTGCGAAATTCGCCGTACGTCGTAACCCTGCTATCCTAAATATGTCCCTGGCCACTAAACAGTGTCAATTAATTATGATGTAATAACACTAACGTAACCTTAAAACATAAAGTTAGGATATATCATAGACAGACTGAGCTGTTTAAGCTACAGCATTTAAATAACATAATAATTCTTTAACCTTTAATAACGTAGCTGAATTGCCTGCCCAATTGCAGGGATAAAATATTTATTGCGTTTTTATTAGCAAAATTAGCTTCATTTCATAATTGATAACAAGTGTATGAATAATTTACACGTGATAAACCAATGGCATACTGGAAAATTAATGTCCAAGTGATGAAATTTTAAAACCAACAAGCTGTATAGTAAAATACAGTATGTTCTTTTTTGTCCTATTTCATACAAAGTTTTGAGCTGGACTTATTTTGCATCAATTAAATAAGAGTAAATATAATTAATTAATACAAAGAATAAGAAATGAATGATGCAAATAGAGTGAATAAAATTATATATCCTATGTTGAGCCAGCTGAACTACTCATAGCAATACATTTCACGCAGACCTAAGTGCTAATCTGGCAACGAATATTCTTATACTAGGAGGTTTAATTTTACATTCAATTTGGAATAAAATAAGGCAATAGAAACTAGCTGCTTGGCCCATTCCTGGGTTGCTATCCAAGTGCCAGGTTATGCTACCCAAGTCCCATGCCATGCTACCCAAGTCCCATGCCATGCTACCCAAGTCCCATACCATGCTACCCAAGTCCCATGCCATGCTACCCAAGTCCCATACCATGCTACCCAAGTCCCATACCATGCTACCCAAGTCCCATGCCATGCTACCCAAGTCCCATGCCGTACTAAATAGAATCAACGTCGTAACCTAGAATAGATCAACGTCAGAATCATCGTAAACACGGGACTTACTGGATAGGTATTCGAATGTTACCACTTTGAAATACTGTACGCGCGATGGTATTCACTCTGATATGATCAGTCAGTACGCTATTCAAATGACACAACACTATATCTTCTAATTCTTATAATTTAATTACTAATGTAAACAAATGCTAATTAAACTTTTATGAATCCTCCAATTATTATCAAGAATGATCTCTTGAATTTTGTTCTATAAGAAAAGCAACTACTAAATACAAATTAGGCGATGGTACGATAATGATAATTACAGCGCTCTCATAACAATAAACAAGTATTTAAGCCTAATACTGCTCGAAGGGTGTCTCATAGATGTATTTTCTGTCTTCATAGTACGATATTGCGAATCAAGGCTTAATACAAATAACAGTAAAATAACATAATGCCCTAGGAATGAGTAAATGTCACATTTAATGAAGAAAATGTGGAAGAAATGAGGTCGTTTCATACGATACGTTAAATCCTTTCCCGCAACCGCACATGGGGGAGGATAGAGGAGGAGGAGGATTATGAGGTTGGAAAGGTAATACTAGACATAGCAAGCAAATACGGATGAGAATGTGTTTGTTCCCACTGTATAAAGTGGTGTGAAGACAGGGATTTCGAGCAGCAGAGAAAATAAGATTAAAAGTGCAACGGATGGTCATAGTTTTAGAGTTCGGAGGTGGGAAGAAGGCCATATATTTACAATGAATCAGTCGCTAAATGGGGAGAGTTATATAGGAGAACAAAAAATTCGCAACATTTTATAGTCCCAATAAAAATCAGGTAAATATAAGGTTAACATGTCGAAACATGTCACGGAGTTTTACCTTGCTTCTAGTTACTTGTAATCAGTAATGCGCTGAATATAATACAGAACAGACCCCTTGTAAAAAGCCCATTCTGAAACTGTGGAAAATAGCTATTGTTGAGATACGATTGAACATCAAATTTCTTGTGAACCTCGAATGGAAAAGAATATAGATCATGGAGGTTTTAAAAAAAGTTTATAGTACTATACTGCTCCAGAGAAAACTGCAGTTTAAAAGTGGATAGAAGGGAGAGCCGTCTTTAAAGACGACTGTAGCAGTGCAAGACCAGAAACATCAAAAAAGGTGCAAAACATTGAGGCTGCACAAAATTTCATTGGAGGAGATCGAAGAATGTCAGTTAGTGAGCTAGCTATGTTCCTAGAAATTGAATTTGCCTCGTCAAATTCTATTATGTACGATAATTTGGGACTAAGAAAGCTTCCAGCGCAATGGGTCCTAAAAGCGTTGCGCTCTCACCACCTGAAGGACGACTGAGAGGACAACTAATCGAGACTTACAAAATATCTAAAGGGCACCATTGTAGCCCGAAATAATTTTTAGACAAAAATGGTCACAAGAACCAGAAATAATGGTCAGAAAGAAATAGTAAGAAACATTAGGGTATTCCAGACCTTCAACTTTTTTCCAGTTCAAATTGTCAGAACCTGGAACCCATCACTCGCAACCATCGCTTCGGCCGGTACCACGCACACATTCGAAAATTCTTTTGACCAACATTGGTTTAGGTACGCTCCAGATTTCTAGGATGCTGATCCGAGGCGTGATCGAAACTCCAACGAGGAAAAGAAACCAGCGGAATTAACAAAAGTACATCATATTTTATATCTCTGAATTACTTCGAACCCTAGAAGTATTTCATCCAAAAGCAGTATCAACACGAAATGAACAATGAAAACCAATAAGTTTAATGTTGCTCATGTTGCAAAATATATTTAAGAACACAACGGAGAGATTTCTACACCTTTAAATTACTCGCTTTCTTATGTTAAAACGAACGATTTGGTGCCTGTACGCTAAGATTGATGACTTTCTGTGTGACTGTTTTTACTCTTCCTCCTTTCAGTTTACCTTACTCCTATTATGGTGCCTGTGCGTGATTTGTGCCTGAAATTATGGAGCTTGGTTAACAACCCGAGAATGAATCTTTCAGCCCGTTTGTATTGCGGTATTTTACAACACACTATTCTTTTACTGTGAGCGAAGAGTTGGTCCACATGACACAGAGACTACAGGCAAGGCTGGTTGTGGCAAACTAGGCTGTTAGGTCCATCATCAGTCTAAGTCATATTGTACAAGCTCGAGTGAAGCTGTACAAATGAATTCCAACGAACTAAGCTCCTCGCATCCATTTTAATTATTACCTGGATCATTTTTAATGTTCGCATGTTTACAAAAATTTAGAAGATTATTCAATCACCGACAAAGATCATGGTTATTTCTTCTAGATTTTTTAAATACTGCTTATCATTATAAGTTGTCAATGTGATCAATTTCAAGAGAAAACAAATACATAACAGTTACATGCGTCCTGCAACAAAGTATAGTGTATTACTCATTGGTTGCATTTTGTAATTATTTTATTAGTTGAGTGCAGGAACATTACCTTTGGACCTGTCAAGACTATCTGCATGCTCGTGAGGAAATGCCAGCTTTTTCTGACATAAAGTGGTCTGCTTAGATATCATAGTAGGTCAAATTAACTACACTTAGATAACAGAATTCTTCTGTAATGATGATCATTAATTACGACCTTATTGTGCCATGCGGTTTACCTTAGTCTTTATTTAGTGCTTGTTGGAAGTACGTGATGTTAACTATTGAAGACATTAAGAAAGACATACAGCTGCTCACTCTTTTCCAAATGAAGCAGTTCTTTTCTTTATCACTTATAGATGTTATTCGTTTACGAATATTTTATATCAAGTCCATTTTACCCATCCCCTTCCCCCTGGAACTCATGACAACATCTGCACATGATCTGCACCATGTGAGCCATGGTACGAGGGCCAGCAGTTCCCTGCGACGACCCTGATCTTATCAAAATGAGATATAAGTTTGTCTTTTTTGTGACTGCAGGGACGAGCTTTGTTGAAAATGTGTACTAGTGACTAGGTCATTGTTGGGATGATGATAAAGTACTTCGTTCTAAGTCTATTATATTTTTAAGTAAGATGTATCTGACGCACACTTCTAGTCATTTTTTAGTGTTAATTTCAACCCCTGTAAGAGTGTTTTATACTCAAATAAAAAGTCATGACATTTTAATAAAAATATTATTTTTGGGACATGGTTAATAATTTTTGTCATAAGTAATTGTATTTGAATGATATGATCCATTGTATATATTCCTTACAATTCCATCATGAATGGCAAAGAACAATGAAACAATTTTTCATCCAATGTAATGAAAGAAAACAAATCTGATAGTTACTAGGAAGGCTGAATTGAATTTTATCATACAATCACGATCAGGTACAAGAAAATTCTTTTCCCGTAGACCAATTCAGAAAGACTCATTATTTTATATAGATTGAACACTTATATTACCTTATAGATCATTCTATACTGTTGGTTACTGGTGGTCAGCTGCTGCACTTCTCTTAACCTTAACATTGATATTTTTTTAACAACTCGCGTTCGACTGAAATTTGTATTCGCTCATTATAATATCCTGTTGACCTAAATTACTCTAACCCTATGGGGTTGTTCCTTACTGTGTGGATTTTTATGTTTATCACGGCCAGCTGATAAAATTATTTCATCTTGAACTATTATTGCCGTAAATCGAGAGATGAGGTGTGTTTTTTAAGTAATAACCGCTCTAAATATGCCGCTGCAGCACTGTGGTCGCCGTTCCGCTTTTAGCTAGCAACACACGTCACTGCATGAGCATTCGTTCTTATTGTCGTTTGTTTCTGCTTGTTTAAACCCCTAAAAGCGTTGAAAAACACACTGATTGCGAAAAAATTCAACACTTATTATTTTTAAGTGCAAGGGGCGTAGAAGCTGCCTAATTTTATCGACAGATTGGTGAAGTGCATAGAGGATACGCTGTGACCGATGGAATGAAAAAAAATGCACTAGATCATTTGAAGAGGGTCGTACTAACTCAGTAGAAGGATCGTTTGGGTTCACGGCAATACTCTTCCACAAGTGGTTCATCGAATCCAAAATCTCCCCCTGTCACCTGGCTGTAAACAACTTGATCATTCTCTCCATAGCCTTGTTTTAGCTCCTACTGATTATTGCTTGTTCCTTCACTCAAAGAACCACCCTGGCGGGCAGTGTAAAGCTCACAATGACGACATCAAAATGGTCGTGTTGGAGGTGGAGGGGCCTTACTATGTATCGACGTTAGGTTTAAAAGAAGATTGAGATGTAGGTTTTCATGGAAATATATACAGTATTGGTTAAAAGTATTAGAACAAGACTATTTTTATTTCTATTACATGTACATTGTACATAAGTGAAAAAATAAGTTATGTCACTTATGAAACCTATAAACAATACTCAATAAATGTTAGTACATAAATTTCTAGCTACAGAACAAATAAATAAGAACAATATTTGGAAATGTCGCACATGGGCCACACGCTAAATATTAAATATTGTTGATATTTATTTGTTTTGTAGTTAGAAATATATGTACTAACATTTATTGAATATAGTTTATGTGTTTTATATTGATATTACTTCATTTTACTTGTGTACCTACTTTTACTTTCTAAAGTTCGTTTTAAGGTTATGTAATACGATAACGTTGAGCGCAAGAACCAATCCCAGTCTTGTCTCTGAAGTCATAAATTTTCCGTGATTTGTTTTTTCGGGTAAACAAATGTTTAAGTTCACATTTACACAATTGCAGTTTTTGATTGTGGAAGTTTGCTGGTACGATGTATTGAAATCAGAGTTAATGATGTTTGTGTGGCTAAATTCAATGTTAATCTTAACATTTTTCCTTTGAAATTACGTAGAGCAACGTCATTCTTTTTGCGCGCTGTAGAGTTGACTCAGTAATTCGAATCGTGCCTGTCGAGATGCTCTATGTGTGTCACAAGCAAACAAGCCTGTAATTCTTTCGGCATATTCTGCATTAGATTTGAAATCAAACCCCGTGTCTTCCTTTCCGTTCGAGATGGACGGTATCGCGGAATGTACAACTCATCTGCTGCGTCTTTACGTTCAATTCTCATCAGATTGGCAGTGAGAACCACCTCATTGGTGGCAAAAACTGCTGCATAGTTGCGAGAATTATGTCATAGAGAGTGATAGTTCCTGCTATGTACATAGTAAGAACTGCTGTGTAGGTTACTCTAACCACCGTACTAGTAGCGAGCACCGCTACTTACATTATAAGGACCTCAACACTGGTAGCGAGAACCACCTCAAAGATAATAAATAACCAAAGCTCAAATAACCAGACTCATCTCGTAGCAGTGAAATCCACCATAGAGGGAGCTCGAATAATCGCATTGATAGCGAGAACTACGAGCATATCAAGAGTTAAATCACATTATAAAATCTCTACGCCTTCGAAGTACGCTGTGATTTTTGTGATCGGTGTAAAAATATTCATTTTCAGAATTATTTTCACATGTGTGCAGGATTTACGCGTTAGGCCTTTCAGATGTGAATGGGACATCAACACAACAAACATTATAGAAAATAAATTCAATGCACATTTCAGTGTCTATTCAACTCTTTTCATAGTTACTGAGATTATTACCTTCCACCAATGTTTGTGGACAGCCAATGCTCCGGCTAATCTGTGAAATAAATTATAAATATATATTGTAACTCTTATATAGAAACCTTTGTTTCAAATATTTATGAAATTTCAGTGCGTTTAGAACATTACAAGTTGAACATTTCGATGATAAGAAATCACTGGTTTAGAATCACCGAGTTATTCGGCGGGCATCTCTAGCAATCAATCTGCAGATCATCAACTTAATTCAGGTAAACTAAGGAACACTTGAAACGTCGCTCAGGAGAGACTATGTTCTTGACGTATCGTCTCTGAACTTTTCAGGGACGAATGAATTTCCACGTACCTTTTCCTGAAAAAACCGTACTTAAGTGTACAGTGTTTTCTAAGACTTACATGTAGATGACACTTTATTAAACACAACGTAAACTGCACACTCAGTATATGTTAATGTTCTATCATCAAATGTATTTCTAAAATTATGTATTCATATAATAGATGAAAATTTTAATATTCACGTTTCTGATAAATAGAATGCGTGATGAGCAGAGATTACATCTTTTTTGTGCATTCAATCAATTTATTCAAATAACGACGTGTTGTATACAGATACTGAGAGAGATATGCTCACAACAATTCGATTCAAATTGAATAGAACTTAGTTAGGTGTAAGAATTGAAGAGCATTTCTTCGATTTTCCTCTTAATTTCATCGAATATCTCTGCCATTAAATAAATGCGTTTTTCTTTCACTCACATTTTTTCTCATTCCTTTAGTTCGTCGCCCGGTCCTTCTGCCGGGCGTCGGTTGCTTAATAGGAAACTTGGTAAACATTGATAACTTAGATTTGTAATAGTTGTTTATTTTATATGAAGCAAATTTTAATAAAGTTATGATTAACTGAAAGCCAATATAGCCACTGCAATTTTAACGTTCAAGCCTGTTTAGCTTTGTCATACACTGGGTGATCAATAATGCAATAACAAATGAGAAGAAAGTCTGAAACAAATGTGTACAAGGTGCAGTGGATACATAACCAGTTTTCTTTGGAGTATCCGAAATTGAACTAAGCCATCAGTAGTGTCTGTCCCGTCGGTACGTGTAGTCATGGCATCAAAAGTGGAGCTTAAGTTCCCAGATCTGTGGAAAAGATATGCAGTATTGATTGCATTAATTCATGCCAGATATTATAATTCCGATATTGCAAAGTGGCTTAAAGTTGACAAGGCTTTTGTCAGATGGGCGTGACGCCAAGTAGTTGCTTCCAACTACAACTTTGAAGCAACAGCAGCTAGGCAGGATTACTCAAGTACAGAAATGACTACCAGAAAACTTCAATGACTTTGTCTCTCCTGATGTTTGACATCCCGATTCCCTTGACTTCAATCTATTGGACATTTTGCGTGGAATGCAGTTGATTGAAACACCAACTAAACCCCATGCGCAATCTAGAACGAATTGATTGATCGTTTCAAGGTGGTTTTCGCCAATTTTTCAAGAGAGGTTGTCAAGAACAGATGCAGTAGGTTCCAAAGGCGTATCGAGGCAAGAGGTGGCTTTATCGAGTAAGTGGCCAGCGAGTCTACAATAACAATTATATAGTATTTTTCAATGATGCAATATACCTTTGGATATGAGCATTTTTATTCAGACTTCAATAAACGGAATATTTATTTACTGCACTCTGTAATTGGTTAGGGGGGAATTAAGTGCATCAGGAAAGCTTGTTCATAGATCTCTCTGAAGACTAGTTTTCCGATAAAATATTATTTATACAGACATTGATCTCCCTACATTAGATTGGAAACGTTAAATAGAGAATTACACTTCCCTGATTTGAAATATACAAAAGAAGTTGATCAACATCGTTTCATGTCATTGTATAGGAATACAATTATTCCAGCTCTTAGTCTCATAGATGCAGCAGGTAACGAGGCGTCGGACTGCACTGCTAAAGCGAAATACTTTCTGCACTACCGGAGTCCGGACACTTACACCAAAATACGAGGGCAGGGTGGTGCCACGTGGTGGACAGGACTGTCGCTAGACTTGTTAGAAGCCTATTTGAAGGCTTCTCGATAGCTTCAGTTTCACCAACAAAAAAACGAGTATAATTAAGCTTTGATGCATGAATGTGTGTGGATGGGATGTAGAAAGCTATTGACCTTGTTGAAGAATTTGAGGCAGACTGGATTGTTTTGGTTGCTTCGAATTATTGAAGTCTGTCACCCTGTTGTATATCTGCGTTTTAGAGGGACTTGAAGGCCATAGTAAAAGCCCTAAATAGAGTTGGCTCTAAAGTTTAAGTTACGTTATATGGTTAACAATTGCAGCTGCCACGACTCAGCTGACATGATAAGATGCAAGTTATTTGATAAAGGCATTGTTCAATTTTCTGAGTCAGTATGCAAAGTAATTTAAAGGATGCATTGGTTTCAGTACCTCTCATGGTTCAAATTTTGAGTAGTAAGTGCATGATGAACTTAGTGTAGTAGGTAATATGAACTGACTCATCTATTCAAGATCAACAAAAGTGAATTTGAAAGTTTTTATATATGTTATATTACATTCTTGTTTTTGCTTCAATACTATAATAGAGTAAAGTGGTAAGAATGACTTACATTTATGTTGTTGTAGGTCTATTACAACTAAATGGTGTTTAGTGTTTGATTGGATCATATGACCTCTTTCAATATTTCTGTAAAAATACATTTTACTGATTTGTTAAGCCTTTTGGACCAAGAGTACATATTCATTAGTTTTTATCATCTTTAATAGTAATGTGGGCATTCATTGGGTAACATATAAGTATTAAGTATATAAGTTATATATAATAAGTATTATTTAATTTTGTTCCTTTCAAAGTCAGATTATTTGATAGAATTTTCATAACTGTATTTTCTTGCAAGGCTGCAAGCACTATGGAAATTAAAAGTTTCCAATGAAGCTACGTTCATATATTGTTAACAGTATTATGCTTCATACTTCTGATTGTTGAGATCTTGATTAAAATTTTTATTCCCCTTTATTCCTAAGTTAATGTGAGTTCTTAATCTGTTCATTTTGTTATTATTTTCAGACTTGCTAGTTAGTTAGAGGATGTTTGGTAATAATGCTTCCAGATGTCCAGGGATGGGAAACAAGTCAGCACACTCTGTTAATGTGGATAAACACAGCTTCTCTTCTCAAGTGTACAGCTCCAAATTAGTGTCCAATTTTTATGATCTCTGGACTTCTGAACAACTTTGTGATGTTGTGCTTCGGGCTGGCTCATACTCAGTCAAGGTTTGTGATGCTTTCAATTAGCATGAGCTACTGATATTTGGAATTGCTATTTCTAGTAAGCTGCTTATTATAACCTCATTTCATGCTGTATTTTCTGCACCATAAGGGGCACCTAAAAGCCTTGAATTTTCACACAAATCGGCTGTGCACCTTATAATCCGGTGTGTGCTATGTGTGCACTAAATTCCAAAATCTGTCATGAATACTGCCATTTTTATTTTGGCATCTTAAGTACAGAAATGGACCTAATAATTGAGGGTGCACTTGTAATTAGGTGCAGATATTTAGTACAGAAAATATGGTGCATATGGCTAGTCCTTATTTATACAATAGTAGATCCATACATTTAAAAATTCATGGTTTTTACTAATTGTTTTTGTTTGATTTGCCAGTGAACATGAGCTTTGAAAAGGAGTTTACACATTGAAGGGGAAAATGGCTAATAATGAAAAAAAGGCATATTTTATAGTAATCCTGTACCTTTGTTATCCACAATACCATGCTTACAATATATGTATATATGTTTCATTAAGAAGTCAATACTCTGCCTAAGGTAAACATTTTTTTCATCTTGTTAGTAATGCTTTGTTTTCAATTTATTTCCCTCATCTAGGTCAGCAGTCAGGCAGGATATGAAATATATATATATGTGCATACATACATTGAATTTTATAAGTGTAGAGATAATTGTGAACATTGCAGGCTCATCGCTGTGTCCTGGCTGCTGCCAGTCCCTACTTCCAAGCAATGTTCACAAGTGGTCTGGTGGAGCAGACACAGCAGGTGGTGGTACTTCCAACTCTCCAACCACACGTTCTTGCTGCTCTTCTTGCATTCATCTATACTGGTGAATCTCTGTAAATTCTTGTTTTCTTTTGTATTATTTACCTGAAAAATAGGCTACTTTTATTTAGTGATAATCAATGTTGTTCTATAGAGCTTGGTTGCTGCAAAATTCATCTAC
>VCRD01000338.1:201872-257270 GCA_006783055.1 Trinorchestia longiramus | reverse complement strand
TCGACGAATTGGGGATGAGTTTAATACATTGAAATCGACCGAGAGATGAAGAGAAAAGCAGAAAATGTAATGAGAAATTTGATAATACATGCATTCAGCGCAACTGTGGATATATTGGAAGATATTAGGGCTAAAATACTATTGAATTTTTTTGATAGCTACAATGACATTCTTATGATAAACAAAAATAATATTAAAATCTTTTCTTTATTTATCGTTAATGTGATTGAGCACTTGAAGTATTTCACAAAACACTTTTCATTCAAATTTACTGTCGGCCACCCTCTAATAAATTTTTTAGTGAACTAGACAGTTCCCGTGGAAATTCCATGATTTAGATTCGACTAATTTGAAATTATTATGAAGATTTACGACGAATTATTCTATTTTGAATGAATATTTTTTATTACTGTATACAGAACTGTCATTCTGTATCTTATATAATGATAACATGGCCCAGATAGTACCCGTTGAAATTTCTTGGTTTAAAAGTGATGAAATTAAGTATCTATGAAATAAAATGCATTTTTCAGTTTTACCCGTGGTATCATCAGAATCAGAATATTTTTCTTGAATGTATACAGAACTTTCATTTTGTATCTTACCTAACTATAACATGGCCGTGGAAGAGAAGAAAGATAACGACGGAACAAATGGCGTGTTTTATAGTGATCCGGTGCCTTTGGTATCCACAATACAATGCTTGTAATACATGCATACCCGTTCTGATTTCAGTTCAATAATTTTTCTTCAGTAATAGATAGGAAGTAATGGGACGGACACACACAGATACAGCAAGATGGAGATACATAGTCGATTATATATGTAGATATTTTCATTATTAGGAACAACAAAATTTCATCAAATTGATAAATGAATTTATTATTTTTGTATGAATGTGAAATATGAGTAATCAAATTTCGGGACATTTGTTCTGAACAATCTGTGCGGTGTTCCTCTTCACTCAGTTTTGACGGTGTTTTCATTCGGCAGTCTGTACTTGTGTCTGCTCCTTGTAATTTCAGGGCTCTTCACTTTTCATTTCCACGCTTAACTGTTCACAAACGCTGTACAATTTTTACGGTTTTTGTGCACTGAAATGAGTTAGAAAGCTGAAAAGAACATAGAAACAGCTTTCCATGCACGTTCACAAGTTCTCTAGAATTTTGAGTGGGTGTTGACGTACCAGGATGAATTAGTCATGACTGGTTCCAGGTACTGACGGCAGGCATGCGCTGGTTGTCGTGTAGGAGCAGTGAGAGAGAGGCTCACGCACCCTTGGTCTTCAGACACGTCCGTTTGGCCGTCGTATCCAAAGGAGGTTTCACGGCTGCTATTGCTCAGTGTCCGTTCTCCAGCCTCACGGTCAGTCTCTTCTTGTTGGTTGTTGCTTGATGCATTTATTATCACCGAGTTCCGTATCCATGATTTTATCCAAGCGTTATTGATTTATGATTTTGCCCTTGCGTTGTTCAAGTTCGGTATTTTCATCTTTATTTGTTTCTGGCTTTAACCCGTCATTCGTGTGCGATTCTGTGCAGTCGTTTATTTACTGTTTTGGAACTTCATAATTCATCAATGATTGTGTACTGACGTAACTCATATATGGTTGTGTACCGACTTTATTCGTTTGTGGTTGTTTACCGTTGTAATTTATCTATGATTACCTAATGTTGTTGCTTATTTTAGATGCGTACTGTCGTTATTTCTGTATGATTGCGTTTAGTTGTTATTCAATTACGATTTCTTCTGGTTGTTGTTCATGTGTGGCCTTGTCTCGATGTTGTTTATTAATATTGTCATTGTTGGTTTAAGAATCACTCCATAGAAGTCTCATTAATAATTTTGTACTGAGGTTCTTTCACTGTACATGGTGTTAGCTCTGCGTGTTCATAAAGAGTGAACTAACTACTATTGCTGATGATACATACTTCCTTTCAGGCCTCTGATAAACGATATTACTGAACAATCTGTAACTTAGTTCTTATACATCTTGGATGAGAATGTTGTTTTTCAGCAGTTCCAATCAAAGGCATTTGTCTCTAACTGTAATTTGTAGCGTTTGATGTAGAAATTAAAATGAATTACGATAGGTAACTTTTGTTTGCACTCATCCATCACAGTTTGTGTTGACTGTCATCCACACACTCTTTGTTAGAAATTAGTGCTGCTGGTTTAGAGAGGCGTAAACTGTTGCCCGACATCACTTTTGGGTTAATAATTGCTCCTCAGTTCCCTTTTTCTCCTATCCGCCAGTTTTAGAGTACGAGACGCTCAGTTTTGCATCTTGTTGAGAAGTTAGTCATAGTTGAATTGGGAGCGAGAGGCTTGTAAACTTCACTTTTTTGGGTTAACACTTATCCGATTTATCTTCCATTTTGTTGGTCGATCAGAAAATTAATTAAAATGTACTCGTGGTTTATAGGAATTTCACTTGTTTTAAGATTTACTGAATATTTTGATGAATATCTTATCAGGAGTTTATCTGCTAGTAAATTTCAGACGGCCGCAACAGCCGCACAAAGCGAGCAGCTTGGCGAGCAAACGTCAATGCGACCGCGTCTGAGCGCACGGAAAAAAATATACGTGATGGGAGGAGCTAAGCGGGAGCTGCTGGGGTCGTACAGGCGCTCAGAAATTGCACTCGAGGCCGGCGTGTACCTCGACACCTTCACGAAGGTAGCTCAGTCGTATGGACTATGATATTATTCTTGATTAGGTACTTCTGTCATGTTCCATATATAAGTGCATTTTGTTTCTTGAATATGCGGTTCAGTTCAGCGCTATTGTGTGTTGATTTCATTACTTTTTTGTTAGGAATGGCACTCTATCCCTCCTATGACCATTGGGCGTGTGATGCCAGGCTTAGCTGTGCTGCACGGCAAGATCTACGCGGTGGGCGGCGAGGTCGAGTCTCGCATCCTTGCCAATGGAGAGCTCTATGATCCCCTTGTGAGTTGCACACTTCAATGTGAGTGTATGTTATGAGTCCCCTATCCTATGTGAAGTTTCATTAAGGACCTTCACAGTGCTCTTGGTAAATTTTTCAGATCTAAGCTCCTGTAAACTAGCTTCTTTGTGAGACCGATACGTCTTGAATAACTGGTTGCAGTTCCTTCCATTTGCTCCACTTCTTCAGAACGTAAAGTTGAAAGTACTCTCGAATATTCTCTAATGAACTTGCAAAATGAAATTTTGTCACTAGTCCTCAAGGGGATGCATTGCGTATTGTCCTTACAATTAGAGGTAATAAATTATTGAACTCATAATAAATTGCAATATTCATGTTTAACACGTTCTTGACGTCCAATAGTATCAGTATTTTCTAACCTGTAAACGAATCTGTTCGAATAGTGTCATCTATTCGATGGTGGCTCAACTTACGATATTCTTCCTTAATTGCATTTACAAGAACATCTAGAAGTATGTTTGTATGTGCCCGAGTACTTCTGACATTTGCATCGTATAATATTCGCTTTTTCTGACAAATATCTTTATTAATTCGTTGGATGTCTATACCAATCAAATATCATTGCATCTCAACCATCTAGAATCTAAATATTAGTTACTAGAACCCGTCTCATCTCGAATCTTGGTTGAAGCACTTTTGTAGGCCTTCCGTCTACCAAATTCCTGAAATTTGTCTTCCGTTTGTTCTTCATTTGGCAGTGGCCAATGTGAGGGAAAACTGCACTTGCGAAGAAAAATCACCAACACTGTACGCACGTCTAATTATAATTTTAGTTGGCTATAAATTATCTGCCTATTATGAAGGCATAAACCGCCAATTGTATCAGAAGCATTTTAGGAAGTTCTGCATGTATTTTAAAAGTTTGCTTGAACAGCTTGCTATGAGTGGGATATGTTTAATGCGCTGGACTTGCTCATGTGTCTTGTGGAACTCAGATTTAGTGCTCTAGTCTCTAGGGGCTTCACCTCGCAAGTTTGTTCAAGTCATACATTTGTGCTATCATTTTGTAGTTGTGTGTGCGTTAATTGTTGCAAGTCTGGTCACATCTGATCATTCCAGTAAAATTTGCAAACCTTGTCAAAAACGGCGCATGATTTGTGCAAAAAATTGTGACTAAAGTTGTAATGAAAGGGATCGAAAAAAATAGTATGGAAGCCTAAAAATATTGAGACTGTTCATTAAAATTCAAATTGCATAAGTGAGTTTATACTTTTATGTCCACTACATTAGTTTATAATGTCAAAATGGGACACCGTTTCAAAGATTATCGCTAGAAGGAACAACAATATTTAAAGTTACAGGATATTAAAAGACTAAAACATGTCGTTTAATGGGAGCAGCGCTGTAATGCATGAGGCGTAATTTACTTTACAAATTTGGTATTTGACGAACAGAATGTATGCATCAACAGAAGATCTTTGGTTTTAATGACATTTCGAAATTGAGATCATTTTTATGATATTTTTCATCCCGTATTAATAGTCTAGTTTATGGGAGCATATCAACACGAGGGCTCATAAAATTTATACTGAGCTTTCAATTTTCAACGGTTGTTAAATTTTAACTATTGTTGAAAACTGTATTTGGACCTTGTGAGCTTTTAACATGTTTAGTGAAGAATAAGTGTCACAAACAGCTATGAAATGGGTATCATGATAGTTCTTGTGTAGTTTTTCCATATGCGTCAAGTATACCCAGTTAGGAACTGTACATTCTTACTTACCAATAAACTTGTAGGTTTCAAGAAAATGTGTAGCGAAATTACTGCATGTTGGCACGATTGTTAGATTTTGGCTTAAGGTTTTCTCGTCCCAGGTGTTCAAAAGTCATCAGTCAGTAGCATTTTGTGAGGAAACGTTTGCGCAGCTACGTAGTTTCTAACTCACGTACAAGTTCTATCCATATTATACGTGTATGCTCAACGTCTGGAACATAAAAGCGCTGCAGTTAACCTTGTTCTTCCCTGCACCTTGTTCAATTGTAGCTGTCGGAACACGTGTGATTTTCAAACGCAGGCGTGTAATGTTCTATTGTTGTCTCTTAAGAACTGATGATACATTATGCTCAGCCAAGCAGGCTGGAATATTGTTTAGCTCTCGTAGTTGATTTGTTGAATCGTTAAAGCATGCCCCCTAGTGAGTAAGAGCTCAGTTAGCCCGCACCTCGTGTCTAGATTTTGACAAGTAGGTTTTTCTGGTTATCATGGCGCGTTTTTCTAGTGATAGTTCTGATGTCAGAGCTTAACTCTTTAAGATTTTCCGTGCCTCATTTCATACACTTATCGAGCAGATACTGTTCTGGAATTCCTATATATGGTAATCCAAGTTCATACACTTTTTATTGGGTGTTTCTAACATGAAATAAATTTTAGTTATCCATTTGGGTTAAAGTGTTCTCATTTTTCTATTTGGGCTCGGCACTCTGTGTGAGTGATACATACTCGTACGCTAAATTCATGACTCATTGCAGGAAGATGCGTGGGCAGACATATCCCCGATGGTGGTGCCACGGTGCGAGTTTGGTCTGTGTGCACACGAGGGACTACTGTATGCCTTCGGAGGGTGGGTGGGAGAGGGTGTGGGCGGGTCCATCGAGCGCTACGATGACGTCAGCAACACCTGGACTGAAGTGGGCACCCTGCGAGAGCCAAGGTTCAGGTGCGTCTCGAGGTACCTGGTGTACTCGTTGCACTTATCAGAGGTTGAAGGAAATCCTTCGATGAAAGCAAATATTTACTTCTCGTGAAGGCCATGTATGAGATTTGTTGTTTGAATTTTATTACACAATACCTTAAGCAATGAAAATTCATGTTAATATTAATTCCTAAAGTTATTTCCTAAAAGCGTGCCAAATTCCTTGTTTAGCACCAGACCAGCAATGTTTTGAGTGGTGTTTGTTACAGCATGGGTGCTGTAGAACACGAAGGCCTGATCTACCTAGTAGGCGGGTGTACGGAGAGCCAGCGCCAGCGTAGTGACTTGCTCAGCTACAACCCTGTCACCACGAGCTGGACTGTGCACGCCAGCATGCCCACACCGAGATCCCGTCTTGCTGTAGCTGTGCTTGACGGCTTCATGTATGCAGTGGGCGGCACGAACAAGGATTTTGAAGTCCTTTCAACAGTTGAACGTTATTCTTTTGACGAGGTTCGTTAGCGGGCATAACTACGTACTGTAGAGATGTTTCCTACAAAAACTATGCGAACTCCTTTATTGTGCTTCAAAGTCATAATTCATGTTGAACTGCAGCGCTTATTGCAAGCTGCAGCGCTTATTGCAAACTGCAGCGCATTCTTGGAAAACAAAGCACAGTCTTGTGAAGTAACATGCATTCTTGCGAATAGGAGTGCATTTTTGTAAACTTAAGTGTTTTTTTTTTAACTTGGTACATTTTAATGGGCTAGAGTGCGTTGTTTGTGTATTAGAGAACATGTCTTGAGTGATAACGTAAGCTTGTTGTGAACAGGACCGATGGAAGAGCATGGCGGCATTGAAAGTTGGACGTGCAAGTCCCGCTATTGCCGCTGCCAACAACTCGCTTTATGTGATGGGAGGTGACATGCCCAGTGACCACAGCGACTTCTTTCGTACCCAGGTATTTATGCTGCGAGCTTCTGTACCTTTTTTATTGTTTCGTACAGGTGTGATATACCAAGTGTAGCTGTGAATAGCTGCACTCTATGTTAGTCTTTGTTTTGATTTATTGCACATCCCATAAAACATTCAAGATCCTGTCAGTATTTTATGGTTTGGGTAGTCTGTCTGCAGTGTTGTTTGCTCAGGTGACGATTCAGTCAGTGGAGGTGTACGACCCGTACACGGACACCTGGACGGACCATCCTCCGTTGCCTGAAAGCCGGTCTGAGGCTGTGGCCGCTGTCTTTTGATCTGCCACCTGCCCTCCAGATCTTACTTTCTCTCTTAACCCTGCGGCGCTATGCGGGTCAGTTCAGTCTTTGATGCATCGTAATGATTCATGTTGATTCACATCAGGAATGTTTGGCTTTTTCATTGAAAATATGGTGTGTTGTTCCGTTAATGATGCACCTTATCGCACGAATTCTTTTTTAATTCCTTCGGCTGTTTTTCTTGCTTGTTTAAAGACATAATTAGGAGCTTTCCTTACACCATTTAAGGTAGCAGCGATATTGATATAAGTATTTAAAAGCGCGTCTCTAGAGGTATTCGTATTCCACCACTTCAAGGAAACAAACTTGCTGTTTAAATCTTGCTTTGCTGCGTCTATCATAGACTTACCATGTAACATGTCGTTGCCTAAACTCCTATGGTGATCTTTGAGATTTATATATCCGGACAAAATCTCTCAAAAAGAACATGGAAGGGAAATTAGCACATATGAGCTTTCCAAATTTTTTGTACTATAGATTGTTGATTCTTCTATCTTCATCGCTCTTGGCCACGTCTTGACATTGCGAGTACTTGTGTACTGCCGTCTTGTCTATAGAGAGTTGGAGCACGCTTGACATTGCGAGTACTTGTGTACTGCCGTCTTGCCTATAGAGAGTTGGAGCACGCTTGACATTGCGAGTACTTGTGTACTGCCGTCTTGCCTATAGACAGTTGGAGCACGCTTTCAGAACTTCAGAGCGTGTAGAGAGTTCAGCCGTGGGGTTCTCGATGTTTCCGGCTGTGGTTACGCTTTTGAGTCACGATTCAATTGCCCAAAATCCGTAATTTGTAACTTAGTGCCCTTTGTAGTTACGTACATTGTGCCGGTAGGCAAGAAACTAAGTGTCCTCGCTGCACTCTGATGTAGAAAATGTAGTCATAGTGTCGTTGGGCTCTATATTGCTTCATAGTTTCGGTCTGATGGGATTCAGTTCCGGTTTATAGACTGTTTAATGCTATGTGAGCTAGCCTTACATTACACTCCCTCTATTAACCTGTTAGCGGACAGTTACGAGCATGCCTGCCTTTGATCAGATCGACATAAGTCGACGCTAGCCGTTAACAGGTTAAATAACTGACCCTAAATATGGTGAGAACTCGACTCATTGTCATTGATGGGCACTAGATGGAATTAGGTTCCACACACGTTCTCGTACAAAAGAAATGCATCTACGCTGCCCCAATAGTAATAATTTAGGAGTATCAACTATGGCTTGCGTGAGACAAGTAAATGCTTCAGATGTCAGAACATGTGTTGGTTTACCTATGGCCTTTACGCCGCCGGATAATAGTTGGCCGACTCTAGGCTTTAAACTTTCAGAGATGGAAATTATCTGCACCGTTTGTGATTTCTCTCTCCCTTATTGCAATCCTAATTTTTGAAATCCTCTTGGCGGCTCTCTTTTCATTCCATCGTGGGTTAAAAACACTCAAATATTGCATTACACTCCACTTTGCTGGAGCAGATTGTGTGTCATCTGACCTCTAGATACAAGGGACAGAGTTTTATGTTTCTAAAACGGAGTGAAAGTTGAGTATTTTGGTTGTCTTAAATAATTACTGCTTTGCATTCGTTAAACATGTTCATGAAGCCAAATAATCAAATCTCAATGCTAAGACTCTAAGAGTTTTAGCTTTTTCATGGGTATTGACTTCCATTTTATAAAGTTCTATTATACTATTACTTGAATCTCGTATTTAACATATGCTTCTGAGTATAGTTTCCATGTTTTACTGTTTACGTCAATTTTTGTTNCGTGGGGTTCTCGATGTTTCCGGCTGTGGTTACGCTTTTGAGTCACGATTCAATTGCCCAAAATCCGTAATTTGTAACTTAGTGCCCTTTGCAGTTACGTACATTGTGCCGGTAGGCAAGAAACTAAGTGTCCTCGCTGCACTCTGATGTAGAAAATGTAGTCATAGTGTCGTTGGGCTCTATATTGCTTCATAGTTTCGGTCTGATGGGATGCAGTTCCGGTTTATAGACTGTTTAATGCAATGTGAGCTAGCCTTACATTACACTCCATCTATTAACCTGTTAGCGGACAGTTACGAGCATGCCTGCCTTTGATCAGATCGACATAAGTCGACGCTAGCCGTTAACAGGTTAAATAACTGACCCTAAATATGGTGAGAACTCGACTCTTTGTCATTGATGGGCACTAGATGGAATTAGGTTCCACACACGTTCTCGTACAAAAGAAATGCATCTACGCTGTCCCAATAGTAATAATTTAGGAGTATCAACTATGGCTTGCGTGAGACAAGTAAATGCTTCAGATGTCAGAAAATGTGTTGGTTTACCTATGGCCTTTACGCCGCCGGATAATAGTTGGCCGACTCTAGGCTTTAAACTTTCAGAGATGGAAATTATCTGCACCGTTTGTGATTTCTCTCTCCCTTATTGCAATCCTAATTTTTGAAATCCTCTTGGTGGCTCTCTTTTCATTCCATCGTGGGTTAAAAACACTCAAATATTGCATTATACTCCACTTTGCTGGAGCAGATTGTTTGTCATCTGACCTCTAGACACAAGGGACAAAGTTTTATGTTTCTAAAACGGAGTGAAAGTTGAGTATTTTGGTTGTCTTAAATAATTACTGCTTTGCATTCGTTAAACATGTTCATGAAGCCAAATAATCAAATCTCAATGCTAAGACTCTAAGAGTTTTAGCTTTTTCATGGGTATTGACTTCCATTTTATAAAGTCCTATTATACTATTACTTGAATCTCGTATTTAACATATGCTTCTGAGTATAGTTTCCATGTTTTACTGTTTACGTCAATTTTTGTTTGTGCATAATTCAAAACTGTGATGGAAAAATGTAGTGAAGAAAGTTCCATTGAAGAGAGAATTTAAGTAGCATTTTGAGACGTATTAAATTGACCATTTCAAGTCATGGAACTTGTCGTTTCTTGGTTTTCTATCGTATTTTGTGCCGCTTCAGTAGTTCCTCTAACAAAACTATGTAGCTTAATTGGATTTGTTTTTATTTTCATAAAAAAATTTAATCGTTACAGACGTAGGGAACAAGTGAAGTCAACGTGTGTAAAATGATTAGGGTGTTTTCTAAAAAAGTTGCTGCTCTCGTACGCGTTTGCAACGCTATATAGTGCAGTAATTAGAGCATAAGAGTATTTATGCTTTATCCAGAATAAGGCTATGTTTGAAGAGTTCATATCGTGATATGAAAGATATTTGTTTTATATGAAGCTAACATATATTTATCCTGAGCGATAAAATTTGTATCTTGTTAGTCGTCACTGCATCATTTTTAACGAGCTTTACCGACTTGTATTTATTCATACATGGCTGACAGTACGAAAGTCTCGTTAACTTTTTTATACCCAATGAATATAACTAACTTAAAAGTATGCAGAAGTAAGGAGTTCGAATCTAATGCGTTTTAGTGTCGAGTTTCAGAATATTGTTTGTACTGTCTTACATAAGTGTTGAATTTTATTTGTACTGTCTTACGTAAGTGTTGAATTCAAGTTCCTACATGAAGTTGTTATTTTATGAATTTTTTGTCTAATCATTATATATAGGTATAAGGTCAATATTTTGCTTTGCTTTATTCGACGTAGAAAATTACTATGCTTTCGTTGTATAATTATAATTTTCGTTACATAATTTTAATCCGTATTTTGAATTTACTATAGTTTCACTCTGATCCAAACAGAAAGCTGCCAGAGGGAACTAGACGCAGAAATAATGCTAATATATTAAACCTTTTCCATGCTTATACTTGACTGAGAGTTTTTCACTAAAATTTCACGAGTTAAAATTTTTCATTCTCGTAAGAGAGAATCTGTTTACTACGTTTGCAGTCTGATTTGGGAAGTTATTAGCACTTGAAGGAGTAAGTAGGGGAAAGAAACCTGACAGTTATCAGGTTGTCGGATTCAAAAGATGTTAATGAGCTCTTGTGATTTAAACTTATGAGTGTAAATGAGCGGTGACTGGGTCAAAGAAAGGAAACAATTAAATCATAAATGAGAGAATGAATTGACAATAAAAAATTTGTAATGGAAGGTTAAATTTGTAGGAGATCCATTCTGAAGTACCTCCACCTTATACGTACTTGGAATGTTTCAAATTATAACACAAATTAGATGCTCACTCTGGTAATTTTCAGAGTGCATTCTTCAATGCAGTGCTTGTGAAGAGGAATTTATCCGAAGAGCTTACATTTGTACGTGCTGCAGCTCAGATAAAAATGGAGAGGGCTTATTTTTCATCCATGAATGTATGACGAAGTATGGGCTCGAACCTGCCCTGCATTCATCAGGTGTCTGGTTGAGCAAGAAAGAAACTTGACGTCATTGCTGCGAGAGTAGAACAAGTACCAGGCCTTACAGCTTCACTATGTTGAATCTGTTGCTCAAATAATGAGGTAAATGTGTGCCTGTGGACCGGTGTTGTTTGGGTACAATGATCTAACTCATATTTGTAGCCTTCACCGGTTATGCGAGCGAAGATACTGTAACTTCAGCGAAGACTCGTATTTAATGTCAGCTTCTATTTTGACGAGGCAAGAAAGATGCAGGAAGCAGCAACATAACTTAAATTTTTTTACTAATTTTTTATGGGAAGTTGTGTTGCCACACACTCTATTATTGCTGCAATCTAAAAATGAATTGTAATGATTCAGGTGTTGTACTGATTTAAAAAATATTGTTATTGAAAGACCAACGAAATGACTAATTGCTTTTCTGCCGCTAGTGTCATTTCTTGTTGTTCAGATTTTGTATACATTTATTCCATGTACCGATTGATGTAGTATTTATATAAATGTGTCACATGTTTGACGAAAGGCGTTTCATTGTTCACAAAATGCTCTTTAGAACCGTACGTTTATTCTAATGAAAGCGACAGTAAGTAAAATGAGCTTTTAATGCCTCCAAGGTACTGTTGATAGAGTATTTATAGTTCAATAGATAGTTTCCTATTCCCATGGTGTGTAGTACATATCTTCACTGTCACTCCCAATCGCAATTTCTTGTGTAATTCATTATTGTCTCTCATCGAACGTGTGGAACTTGACGCTATTTTGAAGTTGTCGAAGAGCATGTTATAACGGTGTCTATTCGTCAACATAGGACATGGTCCACTTAGGTAAGCCTAGTCACAGTTGTCTCAAACCCCTGGTGAGTTTATTTTATGTTAAGTTATCCCTCATCATTACGTTTCCTACATCTGTTTCTCTTTCTTACAGTAGGGGCTTTATGTGCTGCCAAACTCCCACTCGAATGCATTTCATCTTTTTCTATTTACGTTACTTTTTTATTTTCTGAGTTTTAAAGTCGCTATCGCTGTCTGAGTCTTTGGCATGTCTGTATTGGTAAAATATTCTAATATATTTGAACAATTTTTTACCACCTTTCACAGCTGTTATAGAACGTATTAAGTTCACTACTACATCAGTAGTCGAGATTGCTTTTGGCGAGTCGTACATTGTGGTAGGGGCACAGCTGACGGTATGTCTCAACAACAGAAGAACTGAGTAAGTCAAGGGTAAGTGCAAAGAAAAATGATGTGCCTGCGGTATGAAGTGAGATATTAACATAGGCAACGAGTTTTTGTAGAAGGGTGAAGTAAGAGTATGTAATTCTTAAGAATACGAGAGAACGGTGTCAAAAGAAGAGAAGCTGTTAAAAGGAAGAATCAGCGAGGAAGTGCCAGTGATATGTCATGAATGGGTTTTTGTTTTTCTTATTTTTCAACAGTTCATTTTAGTAATGCTGCCCCAATGGCTAAACTAGAGTAACAGTGCTAAGATTAGTAATAGTATAACGATATCTGTGCAATGTAAGGGAATTAGAACAAAGTGTTCGAGTAAAAATAAATGTTGTTCGGTAACTGTGACAGGGTCTCGTCTCAGCCTTTGCCAGGGTCGGGGCTGCTAAAATGAAGACATGGCGTGACGGAGAACCTGTGCTGGATGTCTACTGTACAAGATCAGACTCCTGCTCATCCTGCTCTCCCTGAAAAAAAAGTGACTGGTGTAACTATCAAGTGTTGAAATAACAAATGAATTTTTCTGGATTTGAACGAAATTTCAAATTCTAATACCCGGTTTTTCTTCGCTCGAAGCTATGGTATGCTCAGTAAAGCTTCTGAGTGTCGTTACAACTTTTCTTGCAGCTCACACACACCAGCGCGTCTAGTGGACTGCGGCCTGAAGCTGGGCAGCCGTGCCTGTCATAAAATCGTACGTACGATGTTTTTTCGTCTTCGTGACTGGATATTTATCGAAATTTCTTACCAAGTTACCTACAATCGCGTTGGGGATGACTTAGATCAGTTACTGGGAAGTATAAGTTCAGACATAAAATGAAACTGTGTAATATTAGATTAATTTTTAAAAATATATCTGGAAATTGTTAAGAATCAGTCAGTTCACCGAAAAACACATCCAAACAAAAGTTATCCACAACAAAAAATGAAGTAAGAATAATGCGCACGTCTTTTTCGCATGAGCGACAGCGGTGAGCAGTTTCACGTTTTATTTGCACTGCACGCAAATAAAACACAGCACTGCACGTGTTGCAATATTTTACTTTAATTCTGTCTTGTGTAAACTTGATTCGTCCGTTTTCAACAGCATTTGCTGTATAACTATAGTTCTTTTTTGAATATTTCAGTCATCACTCTGGGCATGCGAGATTGCACGAAGGTGCAACACAGCGAAGCACAAGCTCACGGGAAACGTGTCAATTTAGGAGAAGAAACCGAGTTTCAAAATTAAACTTATATTGTTCAAAAAGCGTAATTCGATTAGTAATACTACAGCAACTTGACACCATTCGTGCGAAACACTGCGTCAAAATCTAAAAATACAAATTGCCCCTCACAGACTAGACTTCAACGAAAAATGTAATCAGTTACAGTCACTTTTCGAAACTCGAAGAAAAAAAGGGAAGGTTGATAACCAAAATAAAGATAACGCAGCTACGGCAGTGAGGTTGTTATTCCAACTAGATAGTATTGTACAGCTAATCAACACGAGTTACTGTAACAATACCAGCCACATATACTACATGTATGGTAACTCAGTTTTACTTTACAAATTCAAATATTTGACGCAAATGTGAAGCCGCGATGCGACGCAAAACAATCAAACAAAAAACATCATGAAAGTGAATTTCAATTTCATGGGCGAAATCGAAATTTGTGGACTAGTTTTGGTGAAGTTACGATAGCTACAACCGAGCACCATTGTGGGACTTGAGTGGCAATAGAAGAACAGGTCCAGATGACCCGGCTAATTCCTGTCACCACATTCTATTCTAATAGAAATATGGTGCAACAACTACCGTTAAACCAAAGGCATTTTTTTGCGCATACGGCCCATGTTCCAAGGTAAGTTATCAGCAAGCAGGGAGGAACAGAAAACAAAGTTCTCGTGACCTACTGAAAATAGAGTACACACTACACATAGTATCTATGATTGCAGTAATGATACATTAAGCATTTGGGCTGAAATTCCGCAAGCTTAAGTAAAAAGAAAGTAAGTTTTGAATGAAATTACTACGAAACATTAACTAAAATAATATGAACATATCGAAACGCTACTGGGATCAAAATATCAAATAATACCGTTGATACCTTAGTACTTGTTGACATACTTTCCGCACTAAGATAATTCATTGGATAAACTGGACATTAAAAGAAAATCATAGGATTCATGGCTCGGTAAGTTCAGCTCAATGAAAGTAATTTACCAAAAGAAATTCATTACGCACGAACTCTAAATACAACCCAAACAGTGCAATGTTTCTCAATACCTCCATTTATTATGAGCTGGTAACTCAAACAATGCAAGCACTTCATGAACACGAAAAGATGTGAAAAGGAAAAAAACGATTGAAACCCGCTCGAGCTTGACGTTGCACTGACAATCCAGTCACAGAAGAGAGAAGAAAAATTCAATCAATTTTAAACCCAACAATAAACCATAAGCAAGTTCGTGCTGCTGGTTAACTACACTTGTTTCGGAAAATTCCTCATTTTCCAACGTACATTCACAAAAACAGGCAACAGAATGCATTTCATTCCCCCAAATATCACAGGGATCCTATACATCGCCCAGGAACATACGGTCAAAATGCGGTTTCTGCTCTTGAGACGCAGTACAACCAATGGCAAGCTATGAAACTTTCAAATCGAAAAATTACGGCGAAGATTTGGCATTGGATAAACTATCATCAAAAAGTTTTAATTTACGACGAAAGCGTCAACAAAAACATATTCGAGCGCCCGGAAAGTTACTGCATTTTTCGCCACAAAGAAATATGAATAACATATCCTGTATAAGCGAAGGTCAAATGAGAGGGAGGGGGAGGGCTATTTGACACAATGCAAATTGTTACATACAGCAATAGTCGTCTACCTGGCAGTGCGTCACTTAAAGTTAATTCACCAACTAACCTCATGGCGTCAATAATCTATTTAGAGCTCCACGCTTACCATCACTTGCATAATTTTTGAAAGAAACTTACAGCCACAGAAACAATAAAAACGTCTAAAACATCTGGATGCATTAAATGCTCTATATATCAGCTGCGGTTTACAATGTTTAAAGATGGCAACTTTAACACGTGAGAAGCTTGCTCAGGAACGTGGTCCAACACTTGGAGTAACGGAGCTCTTGAAGGACATCATTGTATGGCTTCCATGACAGAGCAACTGCGATGTTACAAAGCACAAATTTAATGCATCATGGGTAACTATCCACGTAAATTGAAAGTAAATAGGGAAAAATGTACACAGAAAATTCGGGTTCCACATGAGTTTCACTTGAGAACTGAGCACAGTTCTGTAGCAATCTCTTGACCCCGAAGAAAACCTTTCGTTTGTGAGCAGCATTGCTGCAACCTATAGACTACGCACGATCAATTGTGAACACATCATACAAAAACCTGTTCAGACAAACGCATTTCATTTGAGTTCTCTTCTGGTAACACGCCATGACTTGCCAAAAACCGAAGTAAATTTGCAGAATATTGCACCTCAGAGTGGCGTGATATCATTGAGTTTCAAAAATACGACTTCACATCGTTAGAAAAGAAAATTAACCTTCGCTAATAAAATAAACTACCTTACTAAATCAATTTTCAATGCATACCAGTATATTAAGAATAAATATTTCAAGGTAATAATAATAATGTAAGCTAGAAATACTTGGAATTATTAGATACTAAGAAAATAACCTTAATTTTGTAACTAGAATACAATGCCCGTAAGTCAAATTTCAGCTTCGTTCACAGAGCGATGAAAAAATCGTCTACATTCGGAGTATAGCTGATTTAGCCTTTCAGTCGTCGTTGAAGATTATTGAAATTAAGTAGTTTGTTAAAATAGACATTATGTACGAAAAACAATACAATTTAATGAGTGCAGATACCGCTTCAGAATTTATAAGGGGATGCAGTTCTGGAGACATCGCATCCGTTTAAATTGTATGTTTATTTACTAGACACGTCATTCGAAAGTGCGAGAAGATGATGGTAGTCACTTCATAAAAATATCAGAAAAAAATATATAAAATGTTTTCTAAACGATCGTTTTGAAAACGAGTATTGCAAACAGGGACGCAGTAATTAGCATCTATTACAACTCCACTTATTTTTTAACATATTACTCAAGCTCGCACGTTCCTAGAGCTCACTAACAGCCTCAAGAAAAGATAACCTGCAACAAGAGACTACAGGCATCAGAGGCGTGACTTCTACAGGTCTGGATGATGTTTTCACGACGAGACGCAACGAAGTTCCCATTTACTACTCGTCAGAAATTCATACAACTCGTCCCACAGTTGAATGTACGAGAAAGCAGCTCTAAGAAGAGACAATATGCATTGCCTTGCTAGGATTAGGTCTCATTTTGCTCAAAAACTGAACACTACTAGTAATTCATCCAAAACAGCCACACTTCTTTCTTTAAGCATCCATACAGTAGCAGCGACTTTCAAAGCAGCACATGATCAAAAAAACATAACTCTAGGCAGGGCAGGGCGCAGGCTGCAGCATTGAGTAAACTGTCGATGATAAGAGGACTTCAGATAACAAAAATTAGATCTGCGGAGAAGTGACTATGTCTTTGGCTTACGCCTTAAAATAAGGAGGTGCGTGCACTAGCTGCAGTTGCGTGTAGAGAGGGACGTCAACACAAGCTATACCGTCAGCAGGCAGTGCACGGGCGACTTAGTCCATTAGTAAGTTTATCAATATGACTATAACTCACTAAAAATAATACTTAACTGAGGTATTCCTTCAGTATAACACTAGTTTTGCACGAAATAATCTATTATGAACAATTACAGTATATGACATTTAATTTTCGAGTTACTTCGAATTCGATCTTAAAAAACCGTGGGGTGTAGTAGAAACTATGCTCCTTAATTGCACAAAATCACGAGTGGCTCGAGCATAACATGCAAAAGTATTTTCTTATGATATCGAATTTAAGTAGAAAACCACAATAACACATTGAAATAGAACAAATTTTGCAATGATACTCAAGATCTTATTCGTTCGGCGTTCGTTTTTGGCGAAAATAATACTCTTACTTCACGATGAAATAATATGGTATCAACTGCCCACTTATTATAATGTAAATCCAAACAATTTAAACTACAAAAACTACTGAAAATAACTCTGAAGCGGATTTTAATTGTAAATTTAATACATAAGACAACAAAAGAGCTTCGCACGGAGCGTCATAACGCAATAAAATTTTCAATTAAACGCTTTGGCAGATGACGTATACTAGTTAGCCGCTAAATAAATGACATCACTTTTACTCAGTTTACGAATACTGGCCGCCAAACACGTGTTTAGCAGATGCATTTAATACATCAAACAACAAAATAATAAAAATTGAAGTCTATAAATAGCACAATCAAAGAAATAGGTGCGCGAGTGGGGTTCTACAATGCACCGACCTTTTACCACAAAAGAAAAAAAGGAAAAAAGCTACTGAAAACCCACAACAAATTCCTGCAGGAGGTGTTGCTGATAGTGTGGTGTGACTGAGGCGCGTCACGGCGTTACCGTGCACTGACTCCAGCAACACTTCCTCACAACACTGACCACAGCAACACTTCCTCACAACACTGACCACAGCAACACTTCCTCACAACACTGACCACAGCAACACTTCCTCACAACACTGACCACAGCAACACTTCCTCACAACACTGACCACAGCAACACTTCCTCACAACACAACTCAGAACATTGACTCTAGCAGCAACACTTCCTCACAACACAACTCAGAACATTGACTCCAGCAACAACACTCCCTCACAACACAACTCAGAACATTGACTCTAGCAGCAACACTTCCTCACAACACAACTCACAACATAGACCCTAGCAACAACACTCCCTCACAACACAACTCAAAAATTATTCAACTTCCGAGAGTCGCTCAGCTACGCTGACGGCCAAACAAGTCTGTCTCTGAAGAACAGAAGCTTTCAAAATACCTGAAAACAAACATTATGTAATCTTGAAACAATTAGCAGGCTACTTTAGAAGTAATAATTTACAAGATTTAATATCAGAAGTGTAACTGAAATCTACATCAAATGAAATCAAAGACCATTATTTGAAAAGAGAAAGCATAGTTTTAGATACATCAAATTAGAAACGTATGTAAACGGGTTTTGTGTTAAGATAGAAGCCTTGTCTTCAAATAAACTCTTCAGTCAAAAGTTTTAAAAAATAATTTGATTCACTTACATAGCAAGTTTTCACGTGGCTCCTCAATTTAGATTAAGCCATTTGTACTAAATTTCGTCAGATATAAAAAACACGGAAAAATAATTATATACTTTGTCATGTCCTGTACATGAGGAAGGTACCTTCTAGAGAATATAACTTAGAGGAGAGATGTCTTTTTCACTTAACCTTTAGCTCTATGTTTTACCCGAAGCCAAAGGCCTCGGCAAGTCTTATAACTTTGACACTTGGGTTAACACGAAGCAAAAGGAGTTACCACGCATATGGGTAGGGACACTCAACAATACGCGCTCTCCTCACTACAGTATATAAACAATACGTCCTAAATGGAGTGATTTTAAATCCCTTTACTATTTTTCAGGAAATAACATGAAAAGAAGACAGAGCTGATGAAGTCCCTCGAACAAACGAGCTTTAATTCTGCGTACGCGAATTGTAGGTATCCTACACCCCTTTTTCTGTATGTACATGGTCGCTTTGCTTAGTAATATATACTTGAATGTGATTTAATCAACAACGAAAGAACGACTTTGAAGCGAAAATAAACTATACCAACAAGCTTTATTTCTATCTCCATTCCGCCACCCTCATCACGGCCTTCTCAGACTATCAAAACCCTTTCTATATGAAATACTGTTAACTCTAAGACTGCTTCAAAAACGCAGCTAGAGCACAAGCTGCACAGATATCGTGAGCTCAAACTTTATGTACGCGCAAAACGTGTCTTTTGAGACTGTCCCTAAACGAAGACGTGAAGCTGCAATTACCTTGCGTGCACTTGAAAGGCTTCAACTTTAGATGCACAACATCTACATGATACTTTAATAAAGTTTTGCCAAGGGAAGCGAACTTACAGCCCTCATAGTCGCAAACAAAGGGTCGCAACTTCAAGTGAACTCCGTTGACATGATGAGTCAGATTGGTCTTGAGGTTGGAGGCAAAAGTGCAGCCCTCGTAGTGACACTTGAAAGGCTTGAGTCCCAAGTGAACACTTTTGTAGTGAGCCTTAACCCCTGCCTGAGTAGCACACGTCGTGGAGCAGCCTTCATAAGAACATTTGAACGGTTTTACCTTCAGGTGGACTGTGTTGAAGTGAAGTCTTAGATTCGTCCTAACAGCAGACGCGTATTTACAGCCCTCGAAATTGCACTGAAAAGGTTTTACTTTTAAATGCACGGTGTTCATATGGTACTTCAAATTTGCACCCACCGCTGAAGCATAAGTGCAGCCTTTACGGGAGCACTTGTAAGGACGTAGCTTCAGATGAACATTATTGATATGGCACTTGAGGCGGGAAGAAAATGCAGATGTAAAATCGCAGTGGTTGTATGAACACTTGAGTAGAGTTCCCTGGACGGGGGTAGAATTGAGATGGTCGTTGAGCTCTTCTTGTGACTCAGCACTAAATTCACACTCGTTACACTTGAAACTTTTCCCTCCTGAATGCGAGACTTTCACATGTTTAGCACACTCTTGATTAGAGGTGAAATGAGATTCGCAGTGCAAGCACCTGTATTTTTTCTCTCGGGAATGAACAGTTTCGTAATGTTTTTTGAGGTAGCTTAAGCGTGCCGAAGAATATTCACATTGACTGCAGGGATAAGTTTCGTTAGAAGAGGCCCGTACATCCGACGCTCTGAGTATCGGGGCCTGCCCAGTAGTCGAAGTCGTTTTATCGTTGCTGTTTGCAAACAGGGAACTCGGGACACATTTCAGCTTGTTGTTCATATGCATTTTCATGACGTGTAGGTTCAACGCTAATCTGTTAGTGAATCCTTCACTACACTTACTGAACGAACATTTAAATTTATGTTGGTTCGAATGGACGCTATTGACATGGCGTTCCAGATGAGCCTTACGTGACGCCTCGAAGCCACAACCACTCACAGAGCACTGGAGAGATTTCACTGGCGAGGTAACGATGCTTTGAGTAAGCAAACACAGAGAAAGATTGGAACATCGATCATGAAAATCTGTACTAGACTCCTTATCCTTCCCTCTGCTTCTATCATTTTTGCCAAAAAGTAAGCTCCTACTTTTGATATTTACCCTAGAAACGATTGCTGGTTTACCACCATTTTTGGAAAACGGTAATTCAGTGGCAAGCTTGGCAATTTGCAAAAGCCTCTGTGTGCTGCCTTTCTTCGGTAGAGTTGAATTGCAGTACTTCCTCACGAAGCACGACGCAGCTCCAGACTTGTCAGCGCGAAGAGCTGATCCAACACCAAGCGTCGAGCTCTGGAAGACAGATCAAGTGTTAATGAGACGAGAAAATTGCGGCAGCAAAATAACCCAAAAGTATTACTTCATTCTCTATGAATTTATATTCATGAACTAATTAACAACTGGTTGGACTATATTCATGAGATCAAGGAACTATATATCACCTCCTAGGAATGACATCCATGGTATTTAGGCTTTTGCATCTTGAACTACATCCATTTACGAGCAACTATGCCGAGTTTCAATGAGAGAACCATATGTACATATCTTACAAAATTGAAGTTGACCGTCCTGGTTGAGATAAAGCTTTTCTAGCTAACCGGGCAACTATTATACAACTGCATGAATAGTAAATAGAGAAATAAGTAACCACTAGTGATGTTTCAACAAGCCGTTGCTGACCAGCAATTTTTATTGGTCGTGCAAGCCCGTGACAAAGCCTCATCATAAAGAGCACTCAGCTCTCATGTGAGATGAGCTACGTCAGATGGACATCAGCGCCGTAAATTTATATGCGAGAAAATATAATTCACAAGAATGACCACATCGTTCTACTCCACTAGCAGCCTGTGACAATAGAAAACATGAAAAATTCATATCAAAGAAGGGCATAGTCACATGACTTCGTCAACACTTACTTTGATATCATGACAATCCACCGGCTCATCCTTCACAGAAACATCATCACTATCAGCTGCAGATTCTTCACTTTTGATGTAAATAGTTTCCGTTCCTTCAGTCGAAGACACATTGAAATCCACTGCTTCCATGTTAGCTGACACCGGACAGATCGTGTTAACAAAAACTTTACTAAATCCAGCACAAAAGTACTTATCTGAGTTGTATATTAGAGGAAAACTTAGCGTGACACAGCGAGAACATCATCTCACAGGTGAGACTGCGAGACAGTCTCAGTTCTGATGACATTAAGGTAGAGCATAATACACAGCTGAACATGCGGCATACAGAAAGCTACGTGCACTACTACAGCTCTGAGCTCTGTAACCCTCACTACTACAGTTCCCTGTGTTCTGAAAGAAGAAAACATTAGCGAAATGATTGAAATGTTCTGTGGACTTGTAGAGTCGTCTACTACAAAAGCAGGCAGCAGACCTTGAAAAAAATATTGAGTACGATCATGAAACTGAAGCTTAGAGCTTTTCAGAAATACCCCACATATTTCACATCAAATTGACGTTGGTGGAAACAGTATTGGAAAAATCTAATTTCTGACAAGCACGAATGCTCGATCCAAAATGCAGATAATCTAACTCGGAATTCTAATACTCGCATTAGCCCCGTAAGTGGGACAAGCTGGTACAAAATTATGAGTCAAGTCTTATAGCTCCAACACTTTACTGAAGTCACTTCACAAACACGTAACGTAATGCAAATTGCATTTAAGGAATCGAAAAGTTTCGACTTTATTTAATAAACTACACAACCACACAAGTTTATTGCCAACACAAGATTATGTCAAATTAACAAATTTTCAATAGAGTGAAAAAAGAAATACATAACATGCTGCCTTCTAAAACTCTAATTTATTCGTTCGATCCCTACACGTAGTTGTCACCTACTGACTTGACCTCCTCTACACGTAGTTGTCACCTACTGACTTGACCTCCTCTACACGTGGTCCCCTCACCAAGCAAGTACAGCAAGTAAGTGAGGAAATTATTCAAAGCAAACAAGCGGCTAGCATTTTTGCCTCGCTAGAGGAGTGGGGGATTTGGGAAGAAGGGCGGTGAAGGTGGAGGAATAACGAGTTCGTAGTGGAATTTAGTTTTATGTACACAAACATTTAAATAAAAAGTTCCTCGAATTCCTGCATATATTTTGTCATTAATTTATTTCGATTCTTGGGATATGTAGAAGCATTTTTGGTTTTACACGTGTTTCTATGAAGCAATCATACAAAATTTTGAAGAGGGAAAAGAATAGTTGATCATACATTACTTCACTGGCTCCTTTCTCACGTTTATACTGGAAATGCCGACACAAGCATACGAGAATTTCCATCTGCTGAGTCAACAGAAACACAGTAAGGCGGCCACAAGACTAGCAGTGAAGGAATACGATGCAATATAAACATAATTGCATACAAGTATAAAAGGCATCGTCAAGCATTTTGTTGTCGCTCCAGTATTGTACGCAGTAGAATTAATGAACTCACACTATTACAGGTGAATGACCAGTGTTTGGAGATTAATTTAACAGTTATCAGTGACAGAAATAATTAGTTGACCTAGACTAGTATTGTTATAAACTAGTTGTGAAATACCTCCAGTCATACACCACACCTGAGCTCGTTCACAAGTCCGCTTGTCCGGGTTAAGATAACACGCGACTCTCTACTCTCTAGAGGTGTCTTGTCAGACCTCTAATCTCCGCATGTGTTTTGTCAGACCTCTACTCTCCGCAGGTGTCTTGTCAGACTTAAACTACTCTCTAAGATTTACTTATTATTATTTCCTCAATTAAAAGGTATAGCAGTATTGGTAGATAAATAAGTGCATTGGAGGTAAATACAGCAGTCTTCTTACTCAAAAAATTTACCTGGGTCTTGTATTAGAACTTTCTCTGAAGCAATTTCAGCGCATGTGTTGCTAACTATGGAGCCATGATAGAAAATTTCTCATTGATAATTTGACGATTCTAAAAATTTTCAACGATTCTGATTCTATGAAAATGCTAGCATGCCGATACGATTCCCAATATTGAGCCTAATTCCTGATTGTTGCTCGTTTTACGCTATTCACTTCCTGAGCGAAGTTCCTTTTCACTTTTTTGCTAGCATTACTTTAGAGGTTGAAAGCGAGTCGTAATATATTCTCAATAAAATGAGTAAAGAAGTAACAAGTGAAAAAAACAGCAATTCATTTAAACAATGGATTGCAATCAAATTGATATATCTTGCAAAAATCAGATTTTGCTGTATATTTTCATGAAATAAAGAAAAAGAGTCAGAACAAAATTTCCAGAGAAATCATTCATGTAATTATGAATAGAATTTAAAACCCTTATTAGCTTAAGATGCCAGACGGGAATAAAATAAGTTGACTGAAGTGATATATACAAATTATTTACATTTTCTTCCAAACCTTATTTACTTTGTTTCCCCTAAAATGTGTTCCTTTAATAATTGATGAAAACCTTTTCATAAAATTCAAGAAAAGGATGGTAATTCTTGTGCATTCCATTATTGTTAAATTCAAGGTTTTCTCCTTTCAAATACGTTGAGACATATACAGGGTGTCCGTAAAGCCTTGTGAGAAGTGAACAAACTAAAATGCTACTGGCCGTGTGAAAACCCAGTTGAAATGCAAACACAGCTTATGAGTGAGTTGCAAACAAATCCATCAATTCTACTGACCATCAATCAAATAGAAAAAGCGTCAAGTCCATCGAATTATTCAGAAAGTGCTAGGGAAAGATTCTGGAATACCATGTTTATCAACAAGTTTCACACTTACTGCAACAGTCTATCATGCCAAGTGTTAGAGAGGACTTTGAAGAGGAGGAGTTTTATAATTAGGATGATGGTGACCCTCCTACCATGATAATGTTAGAGTCTACCCTGATGAAGTCTAACCAAACAAGTACATACATTAAACAAGTACATAGTTTTGTAGAATATCTTCAGCCTTCACCAGACCTCACACCACTAAACTTTTTAATTGGGATATTTGAAAGACAAACTCTTGGAATGAAGCCTGCAACAATTGCTGAATTGAGACAACCATTGAACAAGAACACACAAAAAGTATGAAACAAAATGTTTCCTGATGCTTGCAATTCTATTGGTTTGCCTTGTCAGCAGAAGTGCCTGGACCAGAAAAACCATCAGTTTGAAAACAAAACATTAAAATAATGTTGAATCAATAAAATTTTCAAAATGAAATGTTTTAATAAACACTGACTTGAGAATTATTTAAATTCTGTGGACCCACAAGCAGAGAGTGATAAACCTTTATGAACATATGATTGTTACCATAGACAAATGGACCCAGATTTCATAGAAATTTGCCAGGAGCTAATAAAAACACATAGTGATCATGTAAGAGAATTAGTTATAACTGAAAGCTTTCTACTTAAATACTGAACTTTCTTTTTCAAGTGTCCAAATACTTCACACTGTCTGTATTCATATTATTTATATATACATTGTATATACTTAAGAAAATTTAGAGTGTGACTGTTGATTTATATTTGACAATTTAAATAATGTTTTTCTAATGAGCCTTACATTTGCATCATGTCACAAATACATTTAAATAAAATTTCGAAACTGTTCAATACCTGTTCCACCTTACTGTGAGTAGATTTTCCTACTATTGATAAATTTGATATTTTTTCTGCTTTTAAAAAAAATTCACTAAATCAAACAATTATAGTATGGAATTAATAGAGAGCTCAACAGTAAACATAAATGTGAACATTTTTCTGTGTATTAAACAAGTTCAGTTAATTTACAAATGGTATTCATTCCTACAGGGTGGGACAGTAGAACAAAATGGTATAGTGTATCATTCAAACCTTTATCATATATGGTTACTGGTTAATACTAATAAACATGGAAATTAAGTCACACAAGATATGGCCATATATTAAAAAAGAAAAACATGCAGAAATCAAAATCCTAAAAGAAAGTTATGGCAATTCAATAGAATTGATATATGTATTGGAATCATAAAAAATGTTGGTATTGTCACATTCTTATCAGGCCTTTGCTTTAGATTGGAATTTAGAAATTTAAAAAATAAACAGTTGCTTATCCACCAAAGTGGTTGCTTTAATTGGAAGATAATAGTTTTTCCAGTGCAAGATTGGTCTGTTGTTATTAATTCAAGTAGTAAATTTGGCCAACAGTAAATCTTGCATGAAACAATATATTTACTGACAACCTAAATAAAAAACACTGCAGCTTGCTATGTTTTAAATCATCTTCTATCAATCTAGTAAATTTATTTTCCTCAAATATTTTTCCTTCAAAAAATTAATTTTTAAATAATTTTAAATCTATGAATAGCTTATAACAATACCTCTCTGTTAATGTACTTGTCTTTGTTAACTATTATACAGCAGCAATTTCCCAACATTTGAGAGTGAGAGGTGCAAACCTTTATATCTACCTCAAAAATGTGGTATTATCATTCAGCTATTTTCTAAGATTTTTATGCTCAGCTCAGAGTAATTAAGCAGGTCTTATGAGTTATTACACTAATTAAAGGGAAACACAGAAAAATGCCTAATGTGACATTGTAGAAGTGGCAAAGTGACCAAGCACAATGACAACCAACCTATTTATCATATCTTGTAACTAAATAGAGTGATTTATTAATTAGCAAAATGTTATACACAGTAGCCTAGGAAAAACTTTCCTGATGCAACAATCACGGTAGCAGAGAAGTCTTTTCATTATTCATGATCAGATAATGGAATAAAAAAGTACACACAACAGCTAAACCCTAATTTTCTTCTTCTTTTATGACGTACTTACTCAAGCTTCAAAAACTTGTCCATGGTGTCTCAAGCTAGAAGATAGGCAGAGTTTTTACCCTAAATTCACAATATGAGTTGATGTATTGGAATACCCTGGTGCTCACAATATACAAGACGTGTTTATATTCCCGAAATTGACAACGTAAGCCATATCTGCCCACACTCCGTGGCGTTCGGTGCAGCAATGCAGCACTCTCAACCTGAATTCAGCGTCTTCATATTTGTTTTCGTTAGTTTTACGATCGCAACGATCCGTTAGAACGGAAAGCATCCATCAAAATTCATACGAAGCTATGGAGCATTATTATCTGCTTGTTACCAACTTAGATTCATGATCAACAAGCTTTAAAAATAATTATTGAATTAAAAAACTTTTGTAGAATGTATACAAGGTCGTACAAAATGAAATCAGCTAAAGTCATTTAGAAACTAATTCATGTGATCGCATGATGTATTCTATGCCTCAAACATGTTTTAAATCATAGAAACTTTAGTATCTTTATCGAGTTAGTTGAGTTTTTTCTGGAGATCACTGAATATAATCTATGGTGAGATGACTGAGGATATAGGGAAGGAGAACCCGATAATATGAAAATAATTGCTAGCCTTGGGGTTAGCGATCCATGCTTGTGTAGCCAGGTGCCTGGTTTCGAGAACTCGCCCTACAATCGGTCCTGGAAATACTTCTGCTTGTGAAGAAGGGACCAGGAAAGCTGGCTGACTCAACCAAAACTATGTTCCCAAACTTCCAGATCATCGCAACGTAGTTCTCAGCCTTCACGGTTCGTAATCCACCACTCAACACAGCCTGACCACTTAACTCTGCAACGCGTCTTCTAGTAACCAAACGATAGGAGTATGAAGAGCATACAACTGAAGTAGCATCGCGACTACCGGTATAAATGACACTATGAGCTTCCTGTAGCTTGTCACCGTTTCAGTCGCTCAATAATCGTTTTATGAAGCCCTGTATTAATTCCCTGACCACCGAGCGATATACCCGGGTTGCCCACATTAGTAGCATACAATCAACTGCTTCCGTTTACACATTTTACACAAATGTACTAGATGAGGCCCACCACATCTGAAATACTAAACGGCTTCATTACACTATTACTGTATTTAGCTTGAACAGCTTTTGACCCAGCCACAGTATCCACATTCAAAAACGCTCGCGTGTGCATCATCATCAGTGACCCGATCCTTACCACCACTAGTGACCCGTTCCTTAACACTACTTGTGACCCGTTCCTTAACACCACTAGTGACCCGTTCCTTAACACAACTAGTGACCCGTCCAGTCGCTCCATTAACTAGCACAGCTGTACCTGGCAAAACTTTGAGGGGCTTTCATTTTTGAGAGTGAGACTAGATTTAAATCCAGATCATATTCTTAGGTATCACACTCGGTTCAAAGAAGTCTGTAGTCAATAGACTGCCGCCAACTTAAATTCACACTTCTTCATTTACTATATGATGGCAGATAACAATGCAGTTTCTACTCCTTGCGATTTGATGCCCTTTGACGTCTACGAAAAAGATTTTAACATTGATTTTGAAATTAAACTATTATTTTTGTACAAGCATAAAAAATACGGTTTGGGTTTATTCTCACTTACAATGCAAGATTACAATTTTTGCCTAACATCAGTAATTAGTTAGGTTTAATTTTACACACTCGTCAGTCAGTTATGGATTATATTCGCATTAAATACGCCATTCCACTTGAATCCTTCTCATAAGCAAATCTACCAAGCACCCAAAATAAACAATTAATAGAGACAGTTTCTTAGATTACTCTGCAAAGAAATCATCGAACATTTCCAGCCCTCGCAGTTAAAATTTCATGTACATATAAATCTTCATAGGATTGAAATAATAGTACATTTGCAATGCTGCAGTATGCTATTTGTGAAAAAAATCGGTGAAACTGGTAAATTTGAGATTATATGAAGGTGTGAGGTGAGCGAAAAGAACGTTCGAGAGCTATCAAATATTATGATACCGAGATAAAAGATAGATAATTCTTGTCATGAATAACATGGTGAAGGAAGCGCACGTAATGGTGTACCATTTATTGAGTCCATACACAGTATGTACAGAAAATCCGCAGGGTGAAAGTATACACAACTAATAAGTTCATAAAACACCTTTGGCAACAGCAGCAATATTTCTAGACATAAAATCCACGACAATAAACGAATTGTTCTAACACAAAAAAAAACGAAATTGAAACATCAAACGAGATACATATTTTCCGTTTACCAAAACATAAAACATACAACAATATTCCGATCAAAATAAATACAACATAAAAAGCCTCCATTGGGAAAAGTTGCGACATTACCGTCGCTCACTGACCGGGGTCTGTGTAGAGCTGCAGTCAAGCAATATTGTACGGCTGTGTAGCTCTAACCTCACCTAATTGTACTCTACAATTGCTGGCTCACACAGGCTCTGCAGGAGTAAAAATATAATTGTGAATTGTAATCAAAATTGTGATTAAAATTGAACAGAAACTGAATATGCTTTGAGTAATGGAAGTAAAAGAGAAGGGAAAATACAACTAGAATGATGAAGTCCCTGCGCTCGCTGATGATCCGGATTTTGATCTTGTTTTAATGACGATAATTATCTAGATTTTCCGTTTTGCAGAATGAACAGACAATTGTTCTGAATGAAAATAAAAAGATTCGAAAATTAGGGGCCAATTCAACTTCCACTTTAATTTTATTTAAAGAGACGAAAGTTGTGGCAAGCAGAAATTTTGTATCGGACAAATTTACAAGACAAATCTTGAACCATCGGCGAAGTATGTGTTACATGTATAGCACTAACAATTTCTTACGAAATTTTCATTGAAAGACCATCCCTTTTATGAAAAAAGTATGTTTCCTTAATAACATAACATTAAACTTATGGCAGAAGCATACGATGGCAGTTAATTATGACCATGTAATCCATCAGATGTTTTGATGTTGAAACTAAATCACCATATGAAACAGTGAAACAATTGTATGCGTCGTCAGTAGTAGATGATGTATGTAAATTGTCATCGACTATTAAAATTTGAAGTGCACAGCAGAACAGAATCACATTATTGCAAATATTTCCTCCACAAATCTCTCTAATCTTCCTTCAGTTTCGCTACTTTGAGCTCAGAAAACGAAAGATTAACGGAACTTTATTACTAATTGTATTAAAATTGATCTATCATGGGACTATAGAAATATAAATGTAATAACAGAACTGGTCCATTGAAGGAATTTATCACAAGGCTTATTTTCAGCAGAAAATTATCCCACACAATACAGGTACGAAAAATTAATGATCAATAAATCAACGCTGCTTTATGATTTTTTTTCACAAAGCTACTCTGGTCTAAGAGCCATGATTGGTCTAGATTAGGAGGGACTTTGTCCTTTGCTAAGAGAGGGTAAAAATTTCCACAAATACTTACCTCAAAGGGAACTCCAAACTGACGTTTGGTTTACACATTTATGGGATTGGTCCCGAAAATCTAAGCTTGGACAAGGAAAGTGACTCTATGTTGCAGGTACATGTAACGCATTCCTAGCGGTGACAACCTCTAGAAAACTGTAACGCATTCCTAGCGGTGGCAAGCTCTAGAAAACAACTAAAAACATGATCGCAGCTTGACATGCCTAAGCCATGAAGGTCGTTTTAGTATTTAATTTGTTAATAATGATGGCCATTTAAAATATTCTAGCTCGCAGCACAGGAAAAATTTTAAGGGCTGTCATAATGTCCAAGAGCACTGCAAGTTTAAAGTAAGCCCTCTACAAAGCTGAAAAGTTTTATTTGTTAGTAAGTCAATTTGAATGGAAGACCAGAAAATGATTTAAATACTTATTATCACCAGACACCATGAGTGCAGCGATGTTCCAATAGTTAGCTTCACTTACTGAATTGCGCACCTCAAAAAACTGAACTGTGAGAATTAATAGACATAATTCGTCTTAAATATAGCCTTACGAGAATAGTATTGCTTGTTCTAAGGTAAAATTTGAAGTGTGTCTGATACTATTAGGAGGGAGGTATCACACCAGTATCTTGAACTGATACAAACCTGTAGCGTAACTTTTGTTCGTGACAATTTATCTGCTGGACAAACTGAAGCGTATAACAATGACAGAACTCAATTACGCACACAAAAATGAAGTGCTAGTGAAAGAATTTGAAGAGCTTGTGTGATGGCATCTCGTATCTCGCTCTATTTAAACAGCGCTGCTTTACAATTGCACACATGAAAAGAACTATTATTACCATGCTTTTCTACTGATGCACACACTGTAACACATGACACTACAACTCCTATTTTAGTCCAGCAACCAAGCCCTTTCTCGTTCAAAACGTAAGAAATTTACAGCATAAAGAACTACATTGAGACGGAAAAAACATGTCTTCAAAAAATTCATACGACTAATAACACGAAGAACTGCTTGTTTGACGCCACAGAAACAGAACACCAATCCACGTCTGACTCCTGGCACTCTTGTGATATTTTACCGAGAAAGAAGTACAATTAAACACAAACTACGGATAAATTATTCTGTAAAACCTAAACAACAAACAAAAAATATTCATAAGAATTAATCTTCCATCTTTTTATTGTCACTGTTGCTCTCAAATAAGCTTGTGTGATCATCCTTTCATCGCACATTGTAGGCTTCGCAAGCAGAAACAGCAGAAACAGCAAACACGAGTTATAATTGTAGTCAATGTTTTAACTTTTAGTTTAGTATGTCCCAATTATGCTCCATTGTAGGGAGACTACTATGAGTTCTGTAAGTTTGTTTTTACTGCAGACAGAACAACAAGCCTTCGTTTTAACACGTGTATGATCCGCTTGTAGTGAGACACACGCACACTTTGAGTGACACACTCAGTTTTTGATAACAACTCCCACACCATCATTGTTTGCGTCTAAGCCACACGCACACACAAAACACACACACTTTCACGAATTTACACACACTTCCAGATGAAGGTAAGCAAAGTTGTGCCAGCTAAAAAGTACTGTTTATCCCTACTGGACAGAAAAAAATTACAGCCTTACTGAAGATTCTCAAAGTGCTCATAGTTTATCTGGAGGGAATTTAGTGGTCAGGTTCAATGAGTGGTGTAAGATGCAACACAGACTACACGACGAGGAAAAAAGAGACGTCCGGGAAGCAAATTGCTGAAAATAATAAATTGATAAATCCCTTCGAGTTTGTTACGCAAATAAACACATTTTAATTCTGTATAAAAAACACAACAGAAGTTTCAGTTGCACGTACTGATAATATTAGGGATAGCGGAAAGTTCTGTCCTGATTTTTGTTAGGAATAATTATTGGAAGAAATATTACTAGAAAATCTTTACTGCTCAACAAAATAGTTACTATCTTCAGATATAACCTTTGTCCATCTACTTGGGAGCTTTTTAACACGTCAAGTGCGGTTGCCTAGCCGGTGAAAATCTTTACTTTGTACATACAGTCACTAAAAAGCTTTGAAAAAATTAAAGAACCTAACCTGAGTGACCCACCGGTGGGTCACTTTACACTTAACGTGTTAATCCCCCTTTCAAAAAAATTAATATCTTCGGAAGAAATAAAGGAATTAAACTCCGCTTCAACCTCGTGAAAATTTGTGCATCTTTTTCCGCTGATGAAATGCTCTAAAGAACGAAATAAGTGAAAATCTGACGGAGCAAGGTCTGGCGAGTATGGTGGCTGAGGAAGAACTTCCCAACCTTAGGACTTTATTTTTTCTTGAGTTTGTTTGGCAGAATGGAGTCTAGCGTTATCGTGTTGCAAAATGACTCCTTTCCTGAATATTTTTTATTCAACAATGCATTTAGACGTTCGAATTACTGACAGTAAAGGTCTGTAGTCACAGTTTTTCCTTGCTCCAATAACTCAAAGTTAAAGAAAAGAGGACAGGACTTTCCGGTCCCCCTAATAATTTAAGCATGATATAAGGTGGCATTTTTTTTTGAGGCTCAGGCGAAACAGACAGTCACTAATTTACAATTATTTCATAAGACTCCTGACTCGCAGGAACAGTTACTAATCACAAATATTAAAATAGCCTATACATCGTCCGCGAGACTTGCCATCAGCAAATCGTGATTAAAATGAAACATTTCCTAGAACTTAGTACTGAAATAGAATACAGATCTTCTATAGCGAGATATTACTTAGTTCTTTCAAGTTAACATTCTAATAAAAATATGAGGGCAGATTTAAAAGCCTGTTCAACGTTTTTGTGAAGTGAATGAAAAACACAAAGAAAATGGTCAGTAAATATTCCCCTTTTACAGGGATAGAGCAACAAGCAACTCGTAAATCTCAGAAAAGTTTGACGATAAAAATGCGTTTAAAAATCTGTCATGTGTTTCAGTTGAGTTTTGTGTTTCCAGGGATACATTCAAGCGGAATAGTTTTCTAATTGCAGCATCGCCACCGTAATTCATTTCACTAAATTCAGGTCCCCGCAGTTCTTTGTCATTTATAAAAACTTGGGTAAAAATTACACACAAATGAAGGAAGTCTTCAAGCAGTAAAATTTCCTTGTGATGTGATCACAGGATTGACAAGGAGCACCTATATGAGTTGGGCTGCATCAGCATGCAGGACCACGCAATGACGCACTAGCAGATGAAAGCAACTCACAAGAACGCTCATTATTTCATGTCTCCAGAAAACGGATGAAAGACAAGAATTCACTAGCAGGTAGTCGCATTATTTATAACTAAACTTGTAGTAAAACATCTTCAGAAGTAATGCTCACAATATCACTGATTATAGTTAATATGAGGATTCAGCATGTTTTAGCAAAAAGCTGATTTCTTATATTAATCACGCTGGCCAATGAAAAGAATTCTCTACACGCAAAGGGAGACATTTCGGTCTACTGCTTCTGATTAGAAAGCTGGACACTCCGCTGCGCTCGCTCTGCAGCTTACAGGTATGAACGAACATAGCTGTTTCCATGAATTTATAATACCAAATTATATTAAAATCAGCTACGATAGATTAGGAGAAATCTAGATTCTAGACAGATAAACCGAATCGAGATTGTAGAACGTAAAATAAACATTCACTCAGTATCACCAACTTAAGTTATACCTAAGCGATATGAAAGCTGAAGTAAATTTTCAACACCAATATAAAGGAGCAGACATATTTTCCTCATAAAACACAAGAGCACACCAACAAAAAATTAAAATTTTCCTCACAGCTAGGAAATTATCTCTCCTTACCTCCTACAAAATACTTCATAGTTGATTATCAAATTACTACCTACAGAATATCGCTCACAACTGGAGAATCTTGCAATTGAACTTCCATTGAACATGAGGGCTGTCAAGCACAACCTGCGCACTCAAATAAGTTCAAGTTCAGAAAAAATACAATGGCCAGTTTGCTGATTGCCTTCTTAACTGTTGTTTTTCAAGTCGACTTATAATAGAGAACATTACATGAAAACTAATTTTAAACTTAAAGGTAAAAACTGCTTTCGATAATAATGCAGTATGTGCCCGGAATTTGTGCCTCTTTCGTAAACCATTACTCAATCGTTCAGCTTTCTAAACTTGGACAGTTCATGGCGTAAATTTAACTGTTACATTAAAAATCCTTCATAATTTAACGATTGCCAATAGGTATGCATGCTATAATGCTTTTCCTAGCAAAACTAATTTTAAAGTAATCTCAGCCATGAGCAGTCAAAATTAAATTTAGGCCTATCTTAATAAAAGAAAATAGGCTGCAGCTATTTAGGATGGGTAATTTTCTTACTTTACTGCGTCAAAACACAATTGAATATGACGGACTGTAATAAACATGCAAAATTCAACACATAGAAATGAAATTCACTGTTCCATTATTGATAGGAAAATTGTTTCCGTAAAAATCAGGTACCGTATCCTGAATAAAACTTGTGCCATGAATGACGAGCTTCATTTTACTAAGTGAACGGAAAGTGAACTGTTCAGTACAGAATAATTTGCTCACTGCCTCGAGGTGCTGGGCTCACACTTGGCACAGTAAAGATATCACAACTTTACAACAACTAAGATGATTGTTGACATCGTCTCTATTAAAGATCTATTAAAGATTTAAAAATTGTTACTGGACTATGCCATTTTTATTTTTTAAGTAAAAATACAACGCAGATCTTGTACACTGATATTTTGAGAGAACTACCTGCCTAACAAAACAATAAATACCACGAGTCACTGGAAGTGAGTAGCATTTTATTTTTATTTTATTGAAAGGATCATTTAGTGAAAAATTCGAACTACATGGATTAACTACACATATTGTAAACCTTGCTAGAAATAAGTTCTTTAACGACACTTGCAGAAAAGCGGACCAAACTGTGGCACAGACTGACGGGAGAATCGCACTGGGGAACGGGTTCAAAGGGGCTGTACAAGGCATAAGAACGTCTTAAGCGCATCATATATCAGACGAACTCCAGTCTTTGAACTCTACTGGATGGGAATATTGAGTGGGGTGAACTTCAGGTAGGAGAGCAAGATGTAATGAACCCCATACTATTGCTGTACTACACCACCAGTACTCCGACCACCACTTTTTCTTGATATTAGCTTATTTAGTTGCATGCATTGAAACAGTTTTTACGTTAAATGGTCTTTCAACAGTAAGCAAGCATTCATGCTAAATGTAATGGACAATAGCAAATGAACGACAGAACCTAAACAAAAAGAATGTCGACCACTGGCAAGCAATGGGTAGACGAATCTGTAATGCACATGTTTATTTGCCGCTGGCATGCTTTCTTTATGTTGCGTTCATTATTACATCACTAACTCAACAAAAAACTATTTGCAAAATATGGTTGAATAGCCTCCAAGGTATAGTAAAAGTATTGATAGGCTAGCTCATAAATTAGGTGCCTCAGGATCAGTGGAATATTTAAAGTAGATTTGAACATGTAATTTTGAGTGTTATACAAGACAAAAAGTTATTGTTTCTCCCCCAAAAAATGAATCACCTTTTAAGAAATACTTTATTGTGTAACCCCAAAGCAAAACAGATTTTATCACAATTAATCTTTCACATGTCTTATCTATTATCCACTCGTCTGCAACGGAAGTGTTAATAATTCATGAAACGGAGAATCAACGTTAGAATATTTGCTTAAGAGCTAGAAAATGTATCAGTGAATGCTGTCAGTTTATCACACAGTAGCTTGACGGTCCCTCAACTAAGAGAGCTCACTTGCCAGGTGGGGAACGAGAAGCAGTTCTGAGTATGTAGCACTGCTGGACACATTTTGCCTTGCATGATCACCGAATTCAAAACAATGACGGAATTGCTACTCTCCGTACACACACAGGGAGACACAACCGAGCAGTTACTGCATTACTTGCATGCACAGGTGAGACACAACGACGCCGTTGAGAATCGTAGCACAAACACACAATTATATAACTGTGGTAGACCTCGAGGAACCACTGATGACAGTGAGACAGAACAGGCAGTCGTCAATAAGTTCTAGCAATGAACACTTTTGGATGTAGAGGTGAAATGAAAAACCTACCTGTAGGGAACAATGCAGGAGTAAAAAAAACGTGTTCCAGAAGTAATTTTTAAAATTGCGTGTTGTGCCATACGTTCATTAATGATGCTACGTGAAACTTCACTGCTCATCCTCTCGCTGAACACATTTTCCTCAAGCCAAGTAATGTTAGAAAATGGAAGGCCTCGCTGCGATTATGAAATGCCTAAGCCAAAACATCAGCTTCAGTACTTCAAACTATTCAGTAATGTTCAGCTGTTTCCGGGGGTTCCTTAATGAAAAGTTGAATGAACAAAACTGAGCGAGCGTCTAGTGCCACATTTCTGTATTTTGAGGTAAAACACAACAGTGACACTCAAACATCGTACACGATAATGCTTTATAATTTACGATAAACGAAACATACAGGTGAAACATTAGTCGCGTGTGACTTCACAAATATATGGTGGAATAGCTTTGTAGAATCAATGTTGTACATGTATGAGGAAATTTTAGAACCAGTACACATATCTATCATAGAACCGATGATCTAAGAAAACAAGAGACGAATAAAAAATTAGGAAAATTAACTAACACATTGAAGAAAGCATCACTTTTTGACAAGAATCACGCAAAAAAAAATTAAAAATAGACTCATACTACTCCGATCAGCTGTTTTATTACTTCGAAGTAACTAACATCGGCACACATTGTGATAAATGAGAAGTGAAGAGTTTAGCGATGGGAAGAAACGGTGCACGTGTATCCATAACACGTGTATCTATAAGAAACGGTACACGTGCATCCATAACGATACTAAACATAAATCCCTGAATGAGGGCACGACGAAAACTTAAAAAATCACTTAATACCAAAAATAATCCGTAAGCATTAATGCAACTGTGAATAGCCTCAGTTGTTGCAGGTGGTTCAGCCTACTCTAGGTAGAGGCTGGGAATGTTAGAAATGCCTGAGTTGCGCAGTTGGTGCTACATTTTACGGCAAGGAAGCTATGTCAAGAGCTGTAGAAATGCTCTAAGTGCTGACTGCCTTAATGTCTGCAGCATGGAGGAAATGTGAGGAACAAATCTATCCACCCTTCGTACACTGGAGACATCTACACCTGTTCAAATTGCGACCTTCATAATAATGATCTGAATAGATTGCCTAGAATTTTATTTTGCACATGTATAAATCATAACATTTACGAATATGCACACTTGTTGAGACTACAATAACAGAAAACGTACCCCTACAATTATGAGAAGCACTGATTTAAAATACTCATCAACACTTGTGTTAATATCGCTCCTTTGACTTCCTTTCAAGTCAAGTACACTCAGTTCAACTTGAATTGTGAATTGCTGACACCACCAACAAACACACACTGATCCCTTAAAAAGGAAAGACAAAGTCTGAGCATTACTTGTCATTTTCTTGAAAATCATTGGCACGTGAAAACCCAAGATTCATTTCTAGCCAACAACTCGAACGTTATTTACTGGTTCCGTTAAGTAATATAATCAATAATAAAGAATTGGTCGATGAAGATACGGGTGGAAATACATCGTTTTTCCTTTTGTTCTTTTATCTTCTGCGGCAAATTTTAAGCAGGAGGTTTGGCGGAATTCTTACCAGGGTGGATTTGAGTTAACTTATAAGTAATTTTGGTTAAGTTCTTGCGAAGCTATGGTAATGGCTGTGCGCACTTCATGGCAAACACAACTTCAGAGTAGTGTAGTCAACTGCCTGTTAGCCAGTGACATCGATAAATAAAATCAATAATAAGAGTAGTACAGATAAGGCCATAAAACAACTAACGAACCAAATTTAAGAAACTAAGTAAAATTGAAGAATGTTTCTTGATTGAAATATGATTATTAAAAAGCATAAAAGATGTTACGAAAAGCGCCTCTTCGACGACGTCGCTCCGACGCGTATTGCACTGAGCGCATGAAAAGTAGAAAAGATTTAACACGTAAAATTTTTTTGAGATGTGCTACTTCCCGAGTTGCTGCCAGCCAAGGGATATGGATTATTTGTTCTCGTAATGCAGACAACCATCGGTAAACGCTGGTAATTTAGAACATGTATAGTCGATTAAATTGGAATTTGTTTTGAGTTTCGTTCAAAATGAATGATCAACGACAAACGTTCCTGGATTACATGGAAACAAGTTTGTCCGTCATTCTGTTTTACAGTAAAAAACACATTCGTGAGCAAATGTCTGGACGACTCTAACCAGAACTGATCACCATTCTATAATATTGCCTAGACTCAATACGTTCATGACAGACAGCCGCACATCCTGGAGGCGTGGGAGCAAGAGAGCAAGACGGAGTACAAAGATACACATCGTGTCAACACAAGGTCGGTAAACAGTCAAGATGATATCCATCGAAGCTCAAAGGTCCAGATAAAAACTTGGCAAGAGAAGATACGATACAAGCGGAGATCAATGCCTCCAAAGAAACAAGAAGCTGAATTACACTAGATAAGAACGTTTAGAATAGAATTCGCTTTTTGAAAAACAAACAATAGAAATAATTTAAATAATGCACAACATATGAAAAGGAAATTGTACTACGGCATTCAGTAATTTCGCATTGAACTTAGTAGGATGATACTTCACTGTTTTCGATGCTCTAGAATTGTAGCAAAATTTCCCAGAACTGTTGTCACTTGAAATAAGACGAGCCGAAAGTTCGGATCGCTTGGGAGCAAGGGCAACGAGTTTCTTTACAAGGACCTTCTAAAGGTTAGAAATATAAATATTCTAACAATCAATAAATGTTTTTACATTGGAAACGTATTGGCTTCGTTAAAAATTTAGAATCTAACCACTGTAGGCACAAGGAGGGCTAAAAAATTTCCCTTACGGGCATTCACCGCATGATTTCACTCAGAGTATCAGCTTCTCGAACAATGAGACACATCGACGCTACGGGTATTCTGAGTGTAGAGTTTTGGCTACAAGCGATGGTAAATGGAAGCCAACTTGGCTTGCACATAAAAGTGGCTTGCAACATAAAAGTGCATTGCATAAGCCTAATGAACAAAAATATATCTATGAGAGATTCGACGTAGACGGAGACGTGGCAGTGTCGCTTGTAGGAGCAGTAGGACGCCAAATGGAGGAAGTTTCCTTGAGTCCAGAGGACGAAGATGGACAAGGGGAAGAAGAAGTCGGTGGTACTGAAGGGGATGGAGTGTTGGGCCCAGAAGAGTTGTCTTCCTTAGGAGAATGAACAACAGATAGCGGCGACTGACTACTGAACCGCTGCTTTGTTAAACACCGAGACGCAGCGGTTTTAGGAGACCCTGGTTTCGGAGAAATCTGTTGTACTGCAGTGGGACTACTAGAGGAGCTCTGGACAGAACACAAAGGTGAAGATCTAGTCACAGAAGACGGGGAACTCAGCTGAGAATTTAGGTGCTCCATCTTAGGAGACGCCACTGAGCGGGATAAATTAATGGGAGACATTGGAGGATTAACAATTAATTCAACATTTAACAGCGGACTTGAAGAGGAAGTATTATCTTCTCTTACATGAGGAGATTCCACTCCTCCAGACTTTGGAGATGATTCAGACAGAAGTAAAACATGTGATTTTCTTATGGAAGGATCATATGGAGAAACTCCGGAAGACTCGGCGTATGGAGAAAATAAAGTAGAGCTTGAACCTGCACCCATGGAGGTACCATACGGTGCAGAAGATCCCGAATTCATTGATACCACGGAAGTTGTGATAGTCGAACTCGGGGGAGGCATTGTACTTGAGAGTTCTGAGGATGCCGTCGTTATGTCAATTGACTTTGTGAGTGCTATTGGCTGTCGAAAAGGCCTCTGGGTTAAATCCTGTTTTAATAGTTTTGAGGCGGTTCGCCTTTTCTTTTGCTTAGTCGTAGTTTTTGTAAGAGATACACAGAGGTCACCCACTTGTAACTGACGAACACTCAGGCCATATTTGTCGAACGTTTTCTGGGGACAGCAGGACGACCATCCACAGTTCAGCACAAAGAACGGGTGGTCAACGCTCGGCTCCACCGACATCTACAAAATAGATATAAATTAACAGGCGCTGGGACTAGAAAGATTTTAGAACCCTACCTAAATTTTATAGCTGCATTAAGATTTACTAAACCAAATTTAGTAACTCTGAAACAAAAGAAATTTTAGAACTTGTGGTGCAGCAAAGGCTGGATGCAGTGAATAAAAGATTGGAAGTTTTCTGTCATTAAAGACGAAAGAACGATTTGGGTAATAAATTAATTTCAACATCAGAAGTATCTCTTCAAAAGAGTACAGAATAATGTAGCAAGATATTCATCTAATTATACAAAAAGCTCTTTAAAAGAAACTTTTAACAATATTTAAAATTAGACATACAATTTAAAATAAGACACTTCCTTCGTGGGTAATTATTCTAGAGCAATATATGGCACAAACAATTAGGTCTCACCTCAGTATTTCGGGACATAAAATTGAAAGTTATTGTTGCAGTATCTCCTGACGATGCCATGACGATGCTGGATACAGATGGAGGATCAAGCGTGAGATCCTCGGCAGCATCTGCAGCATTAATAAAATCTTCTGACCGCATGTCTTCGACCTTCCTAAGCTCTGAACCCAAAGCAACGAGCGCTCCTTTCTGGAAGTGTGGGTAGTAAGAGCCTGCACCTTCTTTAGGGGTACTTTCTTCCTGCTTGGGAGATTTGCGAGCTTGCGGAGATACTTTGAAAGAAGATCCAGACGGAGTCTTGGAATTTATCAAGGAAGAAGACTCACCCTGACACACAGGGGAAGTAACTCTGGACGACTTTAAGGGTCTTTGATGGGGTGTTCGAGACACCGGAGGAGGAAATGGAAACGATGAAGACTGAGTGTTTCTTCGTTTGGGACTTGGTTCACCATGTAAGTTACGAGAATGACTTTCTAAAGAGGAAGATGAAGAAGAGGCTTCTAATCTCGACTCTCTAGGGTCAGACAAAGATTCAGGTACCGGAGGAGGCGGTGGGGGTGGGCCTAAAGGCCTCACGTGAGGTATCAGATGACTAGGATTAGGTGGAGAGCGAGCAGAGGGCGAAGTCTCTGGATGACGGGGATCAACGAGAGGATAAGGCCGAATGGGAGGACGAGGCTGGTAATCTCGTAAATATGGATGTGGTGGTGTGAACATGGGATAGTAAGCAGCTCGAGGAGGTAAATTGGAAAATGGAGAATAATAATCGGGCAGTGCTGCGGAAGAGTGGGTAGGGGCAGGAGGCGGAGGAGCAAACTGAAGATGTTCGGCCCTTGCAGGAGTGATCCGAGCAACTTCAGCAAGCCAAGGCGCAGTGAAGGGCTGTAGGTGGGAGTTCGAGGTGGGAGGGTGAGCCGCAAGGCGGCTCACAAGGCTGTCTTTGGAGTCGCCACCGCTCATTGAATTTTTGTTGTGATCAAAAGGATGTTTGAGGACGTCGAGGCTACCGGCCACATCGAGCTTGTACGGCAGCGAGTCGAGCAGCGACCGCGCCGCCGCCATCGCGTGCAAGCGACTCTCCGTCATCTCAACACCTGCGCCACGCGCTCCCACCACCATCTCCTGCAACAGGAGACAAGTCTTATCTATTTAAGCCTAATGAAAAAATCCATTCGAGAGAAGACCTTCATGCCACAAACCCTAACTACGACATCCTGCACGACGCTGGAAGGATTAAGCAAATCAGAAATCAGACCCAATAAAAACGGAGGAGTTTCATCACGACAGAAAGATGAAATATTAAGAATAAAGGTAAGAGTTAATAAAACCTGTACATCAAGGAAAATTATGAACGTAAACAATAAATCAGAGGCAATTTTAGAGAGACGAATTAGGAAGCAATTATCAAATACGTTAGCTCATGTCTGTTTTCGAAAGGTCATCGAAGTTCGAAAAAATGATCCACTATAAGGCTAAATAAGACAAAGAGCAAAAATTAAAATGAGTCGTAATAAAATCAGCAAATTGATTGATTCAGGGGAGAAAATTCAAATTTATCGTAAACGTTAGGAATGTTAACAATTCATCATATAATCGACAACTTTCGAAATAAGGACGTATTTTTCTTCAAAGGCAATAAATACAAGAAGCATAGAGTGCACAAATGTGGCTAAAGCTTGGTGACACCTCTAGTGTAAACTATTGTCACTGAAATATTATGGTAATTGGAAATCCACAAAGGACTCGTGAGCTGACTCATAACCTTAGTTAATTTTTAAGTTTTAGGTGCCACTCATGATTGCTAGCGTGTTAGAAAAATGTTTCCTCATTTCTAAACCAAAAGATTAAAATATTTCACTTGAACAACATTGAAGTGGCAGGTGCAACGCCAGAATAGAACAAGTTTGCAACTAATCAAGCTGTTGCACACAGTTGATGACGCCTGCAGTATAAACGAAAGCTGAAATCAGGTATCAAGAAACGAGTAAATTCTACAATCAACTACAGCAGCAGCAGCATCGCGCAACAAACGAATGCCCGACGTATTGCAGGAGCAATTGAATACGGCGCAGAAAAATAGCAGCGGGATAAAACAACGCATCCACAGGCAGTGTAGGGATGAAACTGTCAATGTAAGATTGTAGTCGTCTACTACGCATGGCAATACTAGGGCACAACACAGAAGCAAAAGCTACAGCATCACCAGTTGATAGCAATAGAGCCTCAAACAACGGTAATAGCGTAGACCATCCTGTTACCAGGGCCACAGTCCAAAGAAGTGCAGCACTGCGCCTGTGGTAGCAAGCAATGCAGCTGCAACAGCGGCAGCAGTAAGGAGCCATACAAGCATGAACACAAACTAACCGAGGAGAGATGACGCACTGAGGCCAATATATCTTAGACGAGTAAACAGACGCACGGTGTCTCTTACATGAGACTGTGAGCCTCCGTACTCGCACTCGCCACAATTGAATCGAGCACACGGTTGTGTCCAGTTCTCCTACGTGTCACACACAGTGGACTTGCTCATCAATTTTTGAGTATGCAGCTAATATCTTTAAACTAACCTAACAACTACAAGCCACTAATAAGCGTGAATTGGTAAGGCAACAGTTCGTCCCATCGGGCACTGGGACATCAAAATATAAAAGATTCTTTTTGTGATCACAGCTTCCGTTTAAAAATATGATATTTGATCAAGAAGACAATCAGAAATACAACAGACAACGTGATAATAATCAGGATTTGGGTTCATTTGAATTATTAATGTGATCGAGTTTAGTACACAAACGACAACAGGCATATCTGACGGCAGCTGGGCCACGCAACACTACTCCAATCGTCGCATGGTTCATCGTTGAGACTTCATCGTTTGTTAAAGCTTGAACTGTGTAGTTCTTCCAAGTGTACAGGAAGTGCATGAATTTTTCAAATACCCTAGCTTTTAACCAGCAAAATGAGGAAACTCAAGCTTATGGCAATTAATAGGTGGTTACAAACGTTAAGAAATTTTCGTTTTGGCGTAGCCAACTTGAAGTTTTGAGCCGCTTTCATTTCAAAGTTTTTCTATCTTTCTAGCAGATATCTCACACTCTTTGCATAGCGTATTTCATTGCATAATTATTACATTTCTTCTATAAATTTTATGAAACATAATTTTATAAGATAATCCTAAGTCTTAACAATAATTGAGTTATTTAAAGCAAAGTAGTACCTATGATATTGTAATCGTTTTTTTTTCAAATACTAGACCTTCCTTACGGTCCATCCTTCCTTACGAAGGTCCATCTTGAAAATTCGTGCAACATTCAGAAGTCGCAGAAAAGTCACTGAACACTGACACAATGACTGGCGCAGAATGTTATGGAAGAAAGAATCAAGAGTACCGAGAATATTCTGCTCGTAGAAACATTAAATACGATCATCAACAGCAGTCATGATAACAACAAAACAAAATGTAAACTGTTAGCCGATACTTTGTAACTGTTTCCACGTTCATAATTTTATCTCCCCAATTTGAATGAAAGAGAAATGAATATAAGTATTTCTAACACATTTGCTTCTCATTTGTACGTAGACCCTGGGATGTGTGGTACACGACTTGGAAGCGCTGAGTTCGACCCATGAACACGAGTAGCGGCTTGTATAACAGGCCAGTCTTAACCAAGGAATATACTGGCAAAAACAAGCAAATTTTTCGCGCGTTCTGCTCACCTATGGAATATAACTCTATGAACAATCATCAAGTCTCTTAAAAATAAATATACGGATGAAAATAGTAAAAAATTGGACCCCAATTTTCTATGTTTCAAGATTTCTCTGATGGGAGTGAGTATTTAACCGTGGCTGTGTGGAAAAGAAAATGAAATCCGGCTCCTATCAATGATAGTTCATTCCTGCACATGACTCCTTTTATGATTCATGCAAGTACTTTTATATTTTGAGTGAAATATTGCGTTGCTCAGAACGCTGGCATATGTAATACGACAATTTTAATATTGATGAGTGAAATTATACAGCGAATGATACATTGCATGGTAATTCTGAAGCCACACAGCCAGTACTTGATTTCGAACGGACTTCCTCTAGAGAGACCGCTCACGTAGGCAACACAAAATTCTTTTATGCCTTACCTTCTAAATGGCAAACTGAATTTTCACAGGAATATCACCCACAAAAAAGCCATGATTTAGGCTACAGAATAGTAATTATTTCATGAAACGTGTGGAATTCGTAACTTTTTTACTTAAAAATAATTTTAAAACTACGGGGAATAAAGTTCACAGAACTAAGACGTTAGAGAGTAAAGGGGATGATGAGTTAAAATAACTACATCAAATTTCCTATTTTAGTTTTGATGGAAGCAACCCGCTCAGTTTTCCTTCTTCTCTGAACTTCAGATACTTGTAACTTTTATTTATGAAGTTTTATTGCAGCCATGGCTAATTACAGTACATATCCTCCAACATACAACGGCATCATGAATGAATTTCTCAAACATTCAGCTGGAATATTAGAAGAATAGAATTTTTGCTGATTTTGCCTCTTGCAATTCTGTAATTTTAGTCCGATAAACTCTCATTAAACTTATTTTTCAGCTTTAAACATTTGAAAAGAACCAAGAAATTGCAACAACAATGATAAATTTGATTTGATTTCGCCCCGGTAGAGGGAATGTAGAGAAAGTCAACATCCTAACTAACTCTTCAGCGTACATCAACACAAATAATTGCATTTTAGTGTACGCTGAGAGCCTTGTCGTACGCACACAGCTGTCGTGTGCGTACACACACGAGTGTCTATAGTGGCGGTCGTCATGGCAACGCAACAGGCCACCACTTGTTGCTTCATGCACCACAGCAGCAGTAGCTGAATCAGGTGTACAATCTGAAGCAGGTGAAACAGCAGAATGATCAGGTACAACAGTTGAAGCAGCAACAATACTTGAAGCAATAACTGAATCAGGTGTTTCAATTTCTCATGCAGGTGCAGCAGCAGCAGCTGGATCAGATGCATAGATTAGGTAAAACGAGGATATGTACATTTATTACTAAATTAACCATTCAGTGAGTTTTTAAATCAAGGCAGAACTAATTGCATGTTATTTTTCCTGCAAGTTATTTCATCCAAGCCCCTCACACACTCACCAGGAAGACGAGGGCTGAACCAAACAAGTTACCCTCATAAGAACTAAAGTTGTAGCAATATATATATACATATATATATATATATACATATATATATACATATATATACATATATATACATATATATACACATATGTATGTATACAGTATATGTTTTAAAATGTTGCTGAATAATGACGACGTTCACTCATTGGAAAATGCAAGCACAATACACAAAGCTGTTGATACAGTAACCGTACAATCATAGTCACTCATTCAGCAAACCAACCGTGCTAATTTAGTTATACTGAACGACTCACGGTCTAGACTTTTTTATACTTCATGATGTTTTGAACTCTATGTATGTATTTTTATTACTCAAATAATGCCATATGATAATGCAAATTGCATGCATTCAGTTCGCATATGAATAAGCTTGTCACTCTGCTCGTACGAGTTACGAAGGCACGAGTCCAGCAATCCTCCGAGCACGAATAACTTAGAATGCTGAAGTTGTTTTCGACAGGGCAGACATGTTCAGGTCTCGGGGTCGATGGGTACACAGGGACTTAAGAAAAGTAAATTAGATCTCGGAACTTGGCTGGAAGGAATGATGAGCACCGCTGCTCTAAGTCCTGTGTTGAGAGATGCAGGCACAAAGACCAGCTCCGAGTAACGAAGACAGTTAAAATAGACGCCTACAGTAGAAAATGTTTTCTGCTCTAAACAATCTATTTACTGGAAACCCTAGAGAAAAAATGACGCAAATATTGGCACTTGAATTGTGTCTGTATTTAGAACAAATGCCAGAAAATTGAGGTAGCATCAAAGTGAACGTTGTAAAATAACGTTAAAAGTGAACGTCGGCTCTTGACACAGGGTACCAGGAAGACTCACGGACTGACTAACATTTTCCTCAAACTTGCAGTTCATCCTCAGGTGCTGCTACGAGCCTCTACCTCAAGCCACGACGCAGAAAGACGAGAACAGCTGCTGGGAGCATCACCACTAGTTTTAAGATATTTCTATTAAGAATTTAAAGTCCAGTGTGTATGTACTGTAGACTTGAGTGTATGTATATAAAGTTTCCTTCTTTCATAATGTCAAGGTGAATTGTGCACTCGAGACGAACATACTCGCTCCACCTACACTTATAAAAAATATATTGCTGTATGTAGAAATAGAAGAGAATACGAAATAATGGTATTAGACTATGATCATCAAGTGATTTTGTTTGATGTTCTGATATGATGATCACATGCAACTTCAACCATGTTGAGCGCCAGGAGTAGCGGTCCACTGAGCAGTCAAACTTAAACTTGACCGCGGCTTGCCAATTAACAGGAATGAAGTCCTATCTTCACAGGATACAGCAGAGTAACTCTTATTTCTACTGTTCTCACTTTTCCTCTTGCGACACTACGCTTTTTTCACTTGACACATAATATTCAACATTTTCCCCGTTTCATAGCGTCGTTCAAAACAAAACTGACGATTTTTTCGTTAAAAATTACCATGTCAATAAGGGGTCTCGGACAAATCTGCTTGTGTGATCCAGTCGTCGTTCTAGAAGTCATAATATATTGTATAGTTGACACTATCTCTTATTGTCATTATTTTCAAGTGCCTTTGGTATATGAGTCATATCTAGGGGACGGAATTGTTTCAGAGCGTTGATAAAGTTTATTTCTCTGAGCTTGTATTCGATCTGTTTTATAAAACGTCCTTTTATATTAAACGTTAAGAATGATGTCAAACGAAACTCATTCTATCTCGACAAAAAAACGATCACATTTATATAAGCATTGTGAGGAAATCTACACATGTACATGCCATTTTCGAAAATTAATTGAATTTCACGCAAACGTAGTGTGTTTCAAGTATAAATCCATTTATCTTCTGAGAATTTCATCCCAGTATACAGCGATAGACACAATATGAAAAGCTTTATTTGTTCTATACAATTTTTTCTCATTTCGGTGGGATAGGGGCGTTAATTTAGTAAGGAAAATCAGCAATAAAGCATTTACTAATGGAACACCTTATTTCTACCTCGAAAACTATCAGAATCTTCTTCAGGAGTCAGTACTTCACGCCTCGGAATAGATAGGCAAATAATCGTAATTATCCAACCCATAAACACTAAGACATTGTACCAATTCATACAAACTGAAATGAACAGACCTGATTGAGGCACTGAAAAGTATAGCATGCACCGGTCACCACGCACAACCGTACTAGTACAGGTCACCACGCACAACCGTACTAGTACAGGTCACCACGCACAACCGTACTAGTACAGGTCACCACTCACAACTGTACTAGTACAGGTCACCACGCATAACCGTACTAGTACAGGTCACCACGCACAACCGTACTAGTAAATGTCACCACGCACAACCGTACTAGTACAGGTCACCAGCCTAACCGTACTAACAGTACAGGTCAGAAGCGTAATCGTACAAAAAATAACAGTAAGAGTAAAAAACACAATAATTCAGTTCAATAATTCACGTGTGTATAATCGATCTGAGAGCACGTGAGAGCATCGCGCATCACACACGCGATGCCTCGATGATGATGTTAGCATTGCATCCTTCAGAGAGACGAGACTCCCATCAACACGAAACAATCAAATCCCTTTCCTGACGACACAGCCAATGTTCTCATATTCATTATTTGAGGAAATGAATCAACGCTATCTAGTTCACATTCTAGCACGATGTACAGACTCAGAGATGCAGATAGACATTGTAAACAATCATATCATCATTGGCTTACAAAAGCGCCATTGAGTTCAATAAAATACATTGTCAACACGGCAGAGTGTGGGATGTCTTCGTTGCCATAGACACGCATCATGAAAAGAAAGTTCTAACTCCACCGCCGACGCATTCATTTACAAAAGAAAACACAAACTGTGTTAGAAAACGAGTCTGAACCCCGACACCACAGATAGCGTTCTTTTATTTCATTTACGTAGGCGAATGCAGTTAAATGCGACATACGTTAAGTATTTGTTAAAAATTAAAGGCCTTTACGGCAATAATTTTTTATAGACGTGGAAAGCTTAAAGCCTCCCACTTTTGCGTTAACTCTAAAACCATCCAATGCTGTGCGTTCTCAATCACTGAATGATATTCCGTCATTGAAAACGTTTACTCTCAGTGCTTACGTAGTGCGAAACTGAACACTAAACACTCGTCTCTTCATCCTAAGAGTGTACATACATTGCGCGCTTCATATTCTTAAGAGGTATTGGTTCATAGAAATAATTTCAAACAAATTCTTTCAAATTGTACCTTACGTAGAAATGAAAGTAAGAGGCAGTGTATAACTTGACTGAGGTGTGGTGAATGACACATGAATTAAGGTTTTAATTTGATGTTAAATTCTACCTTCAATAAAACTGTGAAGTAAAATTCCTCAAACGCCGCTGACGCAACGTTCATCCGGGCGTTCCGTGTGGCGTCTACGTGAATAACACCAGCGAACTCAGATGCTAACAATAGTAATTATGAAAGTATGTGAATAAGAATTCAAAAATTATTATATAATTGAATTAATGTTCGTGTTAGTTTACAATCTATCTCGTCCTAATATAAGCTCAGTCAGCTCTTTTTTTTCAATTCAAGACAAAACTTAATTTGAACACGTGATTAGTCAAATAATAAACTTCTACAGAGTTTAAAATTTTCACCATTGCCAACGGTCTTTGTCAACCAACCCACCAGTTTTCTGGAATCCATTCTATGAGGTTCATCCTTCTTGCAATGAAGGAAGAGGTATAATTCATTTTCATCAATATCCGTAGTGTAAGGTAAATGGAGCCAAAATTTCCCAGCCAAAAGCCTAACTCTGTCATTGACTTATCTGTACTGTATTTGACTTATTTGTACTGTATTTGACTTATTGGTACTGTATTTGGACGAACATTGCTTTGGAAAAAGATAACCCGTTCACGATTGAGTAAATCTGGGCGCTTTACTGCTACAGTTCCATCATTCTTTTAACATTAAAATAATTTATTTTAGCTTGTTCCAACAACTTTGTGACTACTAGTGACGAGTTATGTCAAACATTTTATGACTTGAAAACGAGCAGAAATATCCAAATGCTACAACCTCACACAATATACGGACTGGGAGACGTGATTGTTGAACCAGGTCACAAACAGTCGTCGAACTGCGGTCTATTAGGTTTACTTGATGTTCCACATTTGAAAGTAACAGATATGCGCGTTTTGGGATTTTTTCATGCAATTTAGAAAGCCTAATTTTACTTTCACTACAAATTTTTATGGCAGAGCTGTAGTTGTGGACGGGAAAACTACAATTCCTTCTTTACACTAATATGTGTATCTATGTTGCTTGCAATCCAAATGAAGTGCATTGCAGATTATGCAGCACAATTCCAACCTATTTTGCTGTTAAAACAACAATTATCCAATCATAAGTATGTAAAATAAATCCCCTATTAACATGTGCTCCTTCCTAAGTTAATTTTTAATTTTACAACCGAAGGTGAGATTAACATAGAAAATTGGCCTTAGACTCTGCAACCGAGTCTGCATTTTAATGAACTCCACCACCGAATTATTGCTGCCAACACTGAATTATTGCTGACGCTGGCAATTGCGTCAGCATTGCACACTGGCGTCACCCTAACCATCGTCGGTATTGCGAGTGCGCCTCACTATGCTCTCCTGCTGGACCCCAAATTGCAGGTGTGACAGACCGGTGGTTCGGCATTGTAATTTCGGTAAAGAAGGTAAAACAAAATTGGATGTTCGATTTTTTTATTTCCGAAAGTGAACTAATTCGCCTTGAAGCGTCTCTACGACTCTGAACTTGTGAATAACCGGGACTAAAATTTTCAAAACTGGTCCACAAAGCTATCAACATTGAATGGTATGATGTTGAAATAGCATTTAATTTTCATGAAAAGTGCTTCTATACTCCTTTTTAAAAGAACCAGTATAAGTCACAATTTGCACCTGAGATCACGGGTATGAAGATTCGTAGACCGAGTGCTGGAGTAGCAAAGAAGTCAGAAGGCATTGTAGACGAGATGTATTATACCTCTGAGCAAGCCCCTCACTCGACTATGAGGGTCTCCTGATATGGAACAAAAGTTGTACTCAGTCCAAAATATCATGCTTCTTACGTCAGTGACCTTCGAATACAATTAACTAATTTTGATTTTCAAAGACATTGAAACCCTTTCCTCTCTTAATTGCTATGTCCACGTACCGCATTTTTTGCTAAATCTTGCGTCCACGCGCTGCAATTGTGGAACTGTAATGGCACAAGAACACATTCTCTTTTGATGATTTCAAGGTGAAAAATTGAATGCAACGGGAAAGTCTTTAGATTTATCTAGCAAATGAATCAACGTTTTGTCTTGCCATTTGTAGAAAATAAATGCAGATCCCAAACAGCTTCCCTTGAACTGGTCAGGTCATATTTATGTTTAAGCCTTGGTATTTTCCTGACTTTATCCTCTGAAACTACTTACATTAAAGAGCTCCATGAGCCAATAATCGATGATCCAACTTTACAGAACAGATTTTTGAGGTGGGAGCATCTTTTGATAGCGTCCTGACAGCGATGACTCACTGCCCTTATTGGGCTCTAGAAACAACACGCATAAAAACTAATGCAGGAAAATTTGCATAATTTGCATTATAGACTCAACAAGTTTTTACGTTCTTCCTACCGAATAAATGGCTTATTGCTGTAGGAAACTATTATTGAAGATTTAGTAGTAGGTTCTCTCGAGTCAAACTGACAATTGATGATGTTAAGTTTAACTGGAATACTTGGCGGCAACGCAGACGCAAGCTTTTCTTAGAGTAAACCTCGGATTGTCACCTTAAGACAGGCAAAAAATGTTTTTAATTACATCTGCGTACGAGTGTAATGAGTGCTTTGTCCCACTGGAGGTAGCCTAGCGGTTGGTAAAGAGGGGTGTATGTCAATTATGACTAGAAATGGAGAAAATTTAGCGTTAAAACGAAAATTTTTCCTGAACTTCGCAATCTCAGCTACAAAAAGCGTTTTCAGCAGCTCAAATTCATCTTCCTAAAACAAAGAAGACTACGAGGATAACTCATTGAGACCTATAGGTATCTCTATGGACTTGTAAACGAGAAATAACGACTAAAAACTAATGATATAAAACTTCAAGACATCCCAAGCTCTAACCATTTTTCTATTAAAAATTCCTGAAACTTTTAACCAACTGTCCGAAAACATCGTTTTTGCTACCACTGTTAACACATTCAAAAATTGTCGCGACAAATATTGGATAAGGAACCCTCCAGTATTGTAACGTAACGACTCTGTCTTTCCAATTCCTGGATTTTGTGTATGATTACAGTTCATGTGCATGACTGAAATGCCTGTACGTAAATAAAATGCGTGTACGTGACTGAGATGGCTTACGTGATTGAGGTGTATGTGCGTGATTGCTACCTTTACTCTAGACGGTGTATTTGTAGTTACGGTCAACCATTAATAACAGCAGGTACACTGTTGCTTCACCGGCGGCAGAATGAACAAAATTATATACATAAAGAAAAGATGGAAAAATATCCAAGGGCATGAAGACTATACGATTCAAATTCAAAAAGGAAAAAACGGGCAATAAAAGACTGGAAACAAAGACCAACCTTCAAAATAAATCATCTCAACCGAGTCTCTGATACTCAGCACGACGATCCACCACTTGGAAATACTCGTATGATGTGTATTGCCACGCAATGTGTGCGTGAGAATGTGTAGTAAACGTCCTGTTGATCTTCAGATAATTGCAAACACAAACACTACAAGTTAGATGTATGTGACCACTCTAGTCCCAAATGAGGCCTGCGTTGTTTATTTTTGGTATAAATGTGAAGATAGTCAGTACATCATATTTCAAGTTAAAAAGATATATTATAACGACACATTTAAGTAGAAATAAAGATGTATTGTGTAACCTTTCAATACGTAACACGATGCAAGCAATGGATGTGGAGTGCCTAATTGCCTGTAGACGTCAAGATTTATAAGACTATGTGACCGATGAACTACACAAGTTTCAAGACAGCTTTAAGCTACACAACTACAACTTCGCACGAAAATAAGGCAAGTCAGACAGTGCGGAAGCTCAACCGCCAAAGAAGAGGTCAGTCGGATCCTCTCAGCCGCCTAGCAGGAAAGAAATATGAACGAAACACAACGAAAGATTCACCAACTTGTGAGGTGTTTTTAACACGTTTGTTGCGATGCGACCCACCGGTGGGTCACTTAGGTTAGGTTCTGTAATTTTTTCAGATCCTTCTAGTGACTATGCGTACAAAGTAAAGTTTTACACCAATCAGGCAATCGCAACAAACGTGTTAAATATAGGCCAGGATACATCTGAACAACACAAGGCTCTCTTAAGAATTTTCCTTGTATTAAAATGACTTTATTACCTCTTTCCAAAAAGTTCTAGAACACTCTATACTATGAACTACTTATCCTTGAGAAATATATTTTACACAATTCACGCACGAATCTACGAAATGAAATTTCAGTCAAAAAGTTAATGCTATTTCCCTGAATGTTCCGAACCATTTGCAGTAGAGAAAATATCAACTATGAAGAGACATCTAAGACTGAAATAATTTTGGCAACTGAAGCAAACAAAATTAAAAAGTGATAGTACTAAATGATTGCCTTCTTGGAAATCTTATCCGCAAAATGAAAATTAAAAATCTTTAATCGAATGCGTTCGGAATGTAAAGTCCCATTCTGAAAGTAACGTCGGCACAATAGAGAGGGTAAACAGTTCGCAGACGAAACCAACAAATGATTTCCAATTAAATTACTTTTCATCACAAATTTGAATTTTACCAGGAAGAAACATACTGAACAAAAAATAGTGTTCTTCGATCTTATGAGTGTAATTAATTTTACATCTTTCTTCTTTAATAAATAAAGCGCGCACAATTAGAAAGCCTAGACAAAAGCATCTTACCATGCTAGACAAACATAGGATGAGTTTTTTAGTGCTTACTCTTACTTACCATGAGCTGCAGCAGCCCTGCGTCAACGCTTTCACGTATCTTTCAAAATGAGCTGATCTCAGAAGCAAGAGGCCGAATTAAGTGATATAAATATCAAGATCAGTTGGCTGGAATAATTATCGCAGCTGCCTCACGTATACGGAAAGATTTTTTTTATTTTCATGTGGATGTTAGAGTCGCTCACTTTTTCGGAATAATTTGAAGTCAGCTAATAGAGAAGATAACGAACATTTTTCATTATTGAATATTTTTACAGTGATTTTCGTATGTAATGTTCTTTACATAATGCGTAATTACCGTGAAAACCTTCCCTACGTAGCTAACCTGTCAATAGAAAGCGCTCGCAACTGTCATATCGTTCAGACAAAAGTAGAACACCCAACTGGAAATAGTCCTCTGCAAAATATAATTGATATCTCAACAAACTATTACGGAACAAATGCAGGATTTTTACTTCGTTTGTCGACATGGTGCATCCTTAAAATGTAAGATGGAAAATCAATAGAGCTTTTATCGTAGTCTCCCACCAACATCCCGCACTGTGATGCGCTGATCACGTGTCAACTGAGAATGTCATAATGCAAGCTAAGAAATGTAACGTAATAAAGCAAGCTTTAATATGTTGTGATTCAAAATGAAATTAGTCACAGTCAAAATTATACACACTGCCGTCCATAATTATACCGTTATGATTTTCCCAGCATACATTAGTTCAATACAGTGCAATACGTAAATTTTTCTGTATGTTCACATAAATGAAGCGGAGACAAAAATTTTTTAATGACGAAAGTAAAAAATTAGTGCATTTAATTTAACCTTGATTCCTAGTTATTAAAGATTCGAGTGAGAACGGACGTGGTATTACAACTCATTGAATTTTGTAATTAATGTTCGACTTTGTTCCTACCTATAGCCGCATGACTAGTTTAGCAAGTTTCCTAATGACTTGTATAGGTTTTCTAAGAGGCTTACAAATTAATTACCAAGGGTTCAGGATGTGGAAGGTCAAGAACAGCCTCGTATGTTTTTCATTTCATTTGTTTCGTTGAAGTTACTAGAGTCCTCCCTACCAACTTTTTGTTAAGTTTTAGCGATTATTTTGTGACTTGAGCAATAATGAGCCAATTTTGTTTAAAATACCGTTACACTCATTCGTCACAATTCAATTTATGTAGTTTTTACACCAACATTCTGAATTTAGTTTTAATCAATTCAGTAGAGAACAAGTAAAAATCCCACTCAGAATTAGAGCTAATCATCATGTAGATGAAACTTGAAAACCATCAAAGACGCTAAGACCTTCTAACACTGCTATTCACTTTGATGCTATTAATAAATGAAATACAACAGAATATTTGTATTGATTTTTCACCGGACAGTAGAAGAATGATAAATGATTACAGCCATGACCTAAAATCCACTAGGAGCTCGATTTTAAATCTCGTATTTCAAGAGTAGTAGATTATTTAGGGTGTCAAAAAGATGGATTTCATTGATGGAAATTTTTTGTCGGGAACATTGCACTCTAAGATGTAGAAATTATCGCACAGCTGTCAAAATTTACTCTCAAATGAAACGTTTAAGCACAAATTATAATAAGTCACAGAGAATCTAAGTTTCAGAGTTCACAAATAGTAATATTCACAGATTAAAATCCAAACAACCCCGTTGAAGAGCTCGTAAATAACCTCATTCAAACCTGTATAATATATCAAACAACATGTAAGAAAATTCGACAATCGAATCAAGTGAAACAATGAAGAAAAATACGTTAAATTTGCCAATACTCTTTTTTTTACAAATACACTACAAACAATGAAAAAAGCGCTATTAGATCCTGACTGCAGCACGAAAT